>PVJS01005777.1:0-62700 GCA_004027185.1 Glis glis
CTCCGGTCTCCGCCTCCCAAAGTACTGGGATTACAAGCGTGCGCCACAACGCCCGGCTTATACTTTATTTTGAAACTGGGTCTCACGAAGTTGCGGAGGGCCTAAGTAGAGAGAGAGAGAGAGAGCTGAGGCTGGCCACGAACCCGGATCCTCCGGTCTCCACCTCCCAAAGTACTGGGATTACAAGCGTGCGCAATCACGCCCGGCTTCAATAAATATTTTTAACTCACTTACTCACTAACTTGGTAAGGTCGCCTAACTCCCACAGTAGCTAACAAAATGTTATGGAATTTAGCATGTATTCTTAGCATGATTTAATGAGTGGAAAAGAACTAATTTATATGCTTTAGGAGGTGAGGTGAAAGTCACAGATAAGCATTCTTTTTTGATATCTTTTCTACTAGGGGAATCATGTTGTCAGTTTCAAAATACCATAATGCTCTATATATAGAGAAGAGGGTTTTGCCTTGCTAATATTTTTGCCTTTGGCAAGAAATTAGGTTCAAGATAAGAAAGAAGCACGGAGGATGATAGATCCTTCTCTTCATTCCTCTCCTCCCACTCAGCCTCGGCTCTGTAATCCCAGTGCTGGTCTAAGTACAACACTTGGAATTTCCATCTCTCATCTATTGCCTAACATCTCTGCCCCAGTTTCATCATCTGTAAATTCAACGGTGGATTTTATCTACCACAATTATATTTTATGGACTTCTAAATAAGATTTATGTAAAATACGTAGAACAGGGTCTGGTTATGGTAGTAATGTAAATGTTAGCTGCCATTATTTCTCAAACAGGTGTATCTGGGCCTATCAGGTGTGTGTGTGTGTGTGTGTGTGTGTGTGTGTGTGTGTGTGTGTTTTGTTGTCATATCCTATGTATATGAACATTGTGTGTTCAGTGCTTACTAGAAATAAATGAAATACTCCTGGTTTGGCTTCATTCTTTTAGATTATTAGAATTAAATTATATGCCTGAAGGATTGTGAAGAAAGGCGAGGGGAAGTAAAAGTGAGGGGGCTAGAGAAAGAGCTTCCTGCAATGCCTTGTTTGTTTTTTATACATTTACTGCATTGTATTTATACATCATACTGAGGTATAGAGTCATAGGAATATATAGGCACACAACATGGTGAATGCATTGTTTGTATCACCTTCACAGGGTCCTCATAGATCCTACCGATATTTCACCTCTGGTTAAATTTGTTATTTTTGTTGGTATGGTAAATGGGATTTTTAAATTTTTTCAGGTAGTTCATCGTTAGTATATAGAAACACAACTGTTTTCATATGCTTACTTTGTATTCTGGCACATTACTAAATGTGTTCATTAGTTTTGACAGTTTCTGGTGGAGTCTTTAGTGCTTTCTCTATATAAGTCCAGATCATCTGCACATAGACAATTTGACTTGTGTGTATGTTTGTGTGTGCTGCTGGGGATTGAACCCAGGGGCTTTCTACCTCTGAGCTTCACCCCTAGCCTTTTTTTTTTTAATTTTGAAACAAGGTCTCACTAAGTTGCTGAGAGCCTCACTACATTGCTGAGGCTGGCCTAAAACCTGTGATCCTCCTCTCCCAGACTCCCAAGTACTGGAATTAAAGGTGTGAACCACCACACCTGGCTAAACCTACAATATTTTGATGGGACAGGTGGAGAAAATCCTCTAAAGTTCTCCTGATTCTGTGAGATTCTATACTTCTGAATTCTCCATGTTGGAGCTATATGTGTAGTTGGGTAGGAAACTGTTCCCAAAATCGAAATCAACCCTGATGATGCCTCCCTATTAGTAGACTATTCATCTACAGCAAATTTTGATTTTTGTAAACATCTTTTAATGTAGAAAAATGAGAACTCTGTCAAAAATAAGCCCACAGCTAACATCATACTTAGCAGTGAAAAGCTGAAAGCTTTTTCTCTAAGATCAGGAACACATCAAGAGTACCCACTCTCACCATTCGTGTTCAATATTACACTGGACATCCTAGACAGAACAATTAGACAAGAAGAAGGAGGAGGAGGAGGAAGAGGAGGGAGGGGAAAAGAAGAAGGAGGAAAAAAGAGAAAAGATCAACTTAAAGACAGTCTCAGAAACTTAGACCCTGTTTCAAAATAAAAAACTAGAAAAGGGCTGAGGGTGTAATTCAGAAGTATAATACACCTAGGTCCAATCCCCAGTACTATATATATGTGCAATATTATACTTGATATTTATTAAATAATAAATTATTAACAATTAATAAATAATAAATGCTTAATTTATTAGAATCTATTGTTGATATAAATTATGTGGTAATTATAATGCTATAAATATTATTAATTTATTATTAATTTATTGATTTATATCAATATATTAATGTGTTAAAGGAAAAGATATTTATATACCTTTTATTTTAATTGCTCTAGTTACTAGACTATATGCTTCAGCCAGTCTATTTCATTATTGGTAACACTGATTTTCATAAAGATCTCCTACTACATTGACATTATTCTTCTAACATTTGCACAGAGATCCCATTTAACCTCCAGTATGTCTTCATGACATCCCTCGTATATTCAAAATTAGTGCCAATTTGTTGAATAACTTAGAAAAGGAGGCCTAGTTATATTCTTACCTCTAGGCTCAAATTCAAATTGCAGTATACAAATTCAAATTTATCCTCCAACTATTATACTGCAGCTCTTTTAATAAGGTACCTTTGGCTAATAGTTATTTTCAGCCTCAGAGTAATCCTGTTATTACATACTATTTTTATTTTAAAGGGATGAAATCCGATGATTGTCCAAGTTATTAGAGACAGGACACCAATTTATGAAGAAAAATACATTTTTAATTTTATGTATATAAATATCAGAATAATCTTTGCTCCTGGTCCTGTATCTACTTGATTAGGAATACTAGCTACTTGATACATGAATGATTTAAGCCTTTGTTTTCTAAAATATGAGCCATTAACTGAATCAGAACTAAATTTCAATAACATCTCTGCTACTTACTAAATTCATTTTCAAATGGGACACACTAACGTGTCACAGGATTGTTCTGGAAAATTAGTGACATATGTGAAATAAAGCATTTAGCACTGTGTCTGGAACACAGTTCGTTTTCAATAAATGTAAATTCTTTTAGTCCCATTTTGCTTTAAGGAATTTGCACATTTTAATTGCCTTTGGAGGAATTATTTACAACATTTTGACTGCACAGCAGCATGAATTAAAGGCTTTTTTGTTTTTGTGTACTGGGGATGGAACCTAGGGATATTCTACCTCTGAGCTACACCCCCAGCCCTATTTGAATCTTTATTTTGAAACAGGATCTAAGTTGTGGGGGGCCTCACTAAGTTGCTGAGGCTGGCTGTGAACCTACTATCCTCCTATCTCAGCCTCCCAAGTACTAGGATTACAGGGATGAGCCACCATGCCTGGTTTGGTTTAGTTTTTTTAAGAAAAAGTTTAATAAAAACATCCCAATTCAGTGGGATTTGTTGACACTATCTCATCAGATAGGTGAGAGATCACTGTTATCTAGGAGGTCAGTCTCCATTTTAGTAAACTCAACCAATACTTAGTTATTAAAAATCTTGTTGGAATGTGACTATGGTATATAATTACAATGTGCCAATAAAAATATAATAATAATAAGTAATAAATAATAAAAAGAAAAGGATATCTAAAAATGTTGTTGGAGTTATAATTGATATATTTACATTTTGAACCTTGCCAGAAATCCTCTACTGAATGGCCTTAGGGTTTCTGAAACAATTATTTAATGAGAATAATTCTTTATGAAGAAAATCTGATATTATGAAATAATAATATTTCTTAGTATATATGTTTGAAATAATTAATGGGTTGTAAAACTTTAGACTGCAACATGTTCACAAACTAAAAGCTGGCTGTTCATACTGATGTGAAGTAGTTAGTAATGAGGGCATCAAGTAGCCTGAGCTTGTTACTGGAGGCCTGAGACAGAGGCCTGGCTGGGGGATCCAACATATCAGGTGTGGCTACTCACCCCAAAAACCAAACAGGAAAGATAATGGTGAAAAGCAAGAAAGTAACTTTAATCAGGGTAGCTACACCAGGAAGAAAGGGGACCCATGTCCTTAACCCTGTCTTCAAATGGTGATAACAACTTTGAGGCTTTATGGAAAGGAGAATGAGGGCCAGGATTGGGGGTTCACATACTGGGTGTTTTTCACAGCTGCCATAGCAGTTGAACTTGTCAGGGGTGGTTTCCTCCATCCTTCTCTCAGGATTGGTCGGGCAGGGCCTTATGTGGGCCTTATGTCGTTGCTGGGGGTGGGGGGATTAGCTTAGATTCATTCTAAGTTGTTTATCCATCACACCTTCTTCCAGGAATCCAAGGCAACCCAGAGCAGGCAAGATGGATGCAAAAAGGAGGAAGAGATGTCAATTATTTGACTCTGCTTAGCTACCTATCAGACACTTGTAGGCAAAAGTAGAGCCTATGATCCTTCATACAAGCTTAAAACCTAAGATTTTTTTATGGTTTATTTATACATGAAAGATAGATATTGTGTAATGGCATGGTTAACTCTGGAGACATTTATGTTGAGGTACATTTATTGAGAGAATTTTTTTCATAAAATGGTGTTGAAATTTGTCAAGCACCTTTACCGCATCTTTATGATGATTATATGGATTTTATCTCTCATTCGTTTAATGTGATCTATCACATTCATTGATTGACTCTGTTAAGCCTCCCAGGGATAAATCTCACTTGATTGTGGTATATGATCCTTTAAATGTGGTGTTGAATTTGTTTTGCTAGTATTTTGTTGAGGACTCTTATCAAGAATATTGGCCTGTAATCTTTTTTTGTAGTATCTTCATCTGACTTTGTTGGTATCAAGGTAATAATGTTCTTCAAAATGAGTTTGAAAGTTGTGTTAGTCAGCTTTTTGTCTCTGTGACAAATATCTGAGAAAAATCTCTTAAAGGAGGAAAAATTTATTTTGGCTGACACTACTGCTTTGGGCCTGAAGTGATGCAGAACATCATGGTGGAAGGGGGTGGCAGAGGAAAGCTACTCAGCTCATGGCAGCCAGGAAGCAGAGCAGGGTGGGGAGGAGGAGCCAGGGACAAGATACAGTCTCCAAAGATAGACCCCGGTGACTTACTTCCTCCAGCCATGTTCCACCTACCTACAGTTTTCACCTCCTCCCAGTAGTCTATCAAATTATTAATCCATCAAATGATTAATCCACTGATAGTGTTAGAGCTTTCATGATCCAATCATTTTCCAATAGCCACACCTATGAGCTTTGCTGGATTGGGGACCAAATTTAAACATATGAGATTTGGGGGATATACCAGATTCAAATTGTTACAAAAGTGTTCTCTCATGTTCGAATTTTTTGGAAGAGTTAGTGAGGTTTGGCATTAATTCTTTAAATGCTTGATAGAATTCACGTGAGAAACCATAGGTCCTGGGCTTTTTTTTGGGGGGGGTTATTACTAATTTAATGCTCTTACTTAGTATTTTATTATTCATAGTTTCTATTTCATGACTCACTCTTAATAATATGTATGTTTCTAGTAATTTATCCATCTCTTTTAGGTTATCCAAGTTATTGGCATATAGCTATTCATGGTAGTCTCTTGTAATCCTTTGTATTTCTGTAGTATCAATTGCAATGTCTGTACTTTTTACTTATAGTTTTATCTCTTTAAGCCTTGTCATATTCCTAGGTGTTTATAATTGAGCTGGAGAATAGACATTAAATAATTACATAGTTATCAAATAATAGTTAAAATTATAATTATCAAGGGACATGTATAAAGCTATTCAATTTAATCCTTTCAGAAACCTTGTAAAATAGATATTATTTGTCTTTCACAGAAGAACAAAATGATACTTTAGAAGTTTAAACAACTTGTTGTGGTGGGTTTCTTATTGTCTAGGCTTTTTCTATCCCAGAATGGCACTCTTTGTAGTTTCAATACCACGTGTTCTTAAAGATGGCCACAACTTGACTGAACACATTGATCCTTTCAGACCTTAAAGAAATGTTTCCTGAGAACTAACAGGTGTCAGGCTCCACACCAAGTGGTGATTCCTGGCTTTGTGGAGTTTACAGTCTAATGAGGAAAACAGCACTTAAGCAACACAAGAAAATACGTAATTATAAATTTCAGTAAGAATGACTAAGAAATACTATATGGTGTTATGAGAGTATATAATAAAAATACCTGATATGGTCTTTGGAGCCCAACTGGACTCCAAAGGATTAGGTGGAGCAAACTAGGCAGTGAGGATAGTGATGGAAGAGGATTGTAAGCAGTGGAGTTAGGCTCTGGGTCAGAGAAAAAGGTGATAAAATTGGGCTAGTGAAGTAAAGGTCATTGTGGTTGAAACTTAAAGAAAGGAGAAGAATAGCAAAGATAAAGATAAAGAACTAGGTAGAAGCTAGAGCCTATATATGTTTTCACCATTTTGAAGCATTTGATATCTTTAAATTTATTTTTATTATTATTTTAACATAATTTTATTGGCTCATTATACTTCATAATGAGGTTCAGAGTGATACAAACATACATACACTCACACAGCACTTAGTGTGTTTCCCTCTGACCCGACCCCTCTCTCCCCTCTCTGTACATGTTAGGGAGATTGGTATTGACACCTTCTTGTATGGAAGTAGCATTATTTGAAGCAGGAAGCTTGATGAAGGAAGCTTTTGATTTTAACCAGAGGAGCAAAAGGAAGTTGTTGAATAATTTTGAATAAAGTTACAAAAGTAGCTTTGATTTATAGAAGAACACTTCAAATATAGTGTGGAGTATAGATTAGTGGGTGGGAGAGTGGACAAGAGGAGACATAAGGATGGTATCAGCATAATGCAGGTAAGAAACAGTGGTAGCATTTCCTGGGCTGGAAAATCATGCACAAGAAGCTGAGTCAGCGTTGGAGCTCTGAAGGGAGTGGTCAATTTTGTCTAGTTAATAATGGAAGCACATCCATGTCAGTGTTTGTGTGATTCATCAGATCATCTCAGTACATCCTTGTTTTGGCCCTATGTAGGATCAATATATGAGTTGACTGAATGGATATATTTAGAGCCATGTGACAAAGACATTGATTTTGAAAGGTAATTTACTATTTTGTCCTGGTTCATGATTAAGATATAATACTTCAATCATAATTCTCTGTCTACTATGCTAGCATGAAGCGAGTGCCTGCAGGACCTAAAAAAAAAAGAAAGAGAAAAAGAAATAACCAAGACATTATCCTTGCCTTCAAAGTTAAACCATTCAGCAACGTGACAGTACGATAGTAGAGAAAGCACAAAACACAAGTGATTGACTGCAATATTAAACATGCAAAAACCAAATTTTCTTGGTGTTCTAAAAGAAAAAAATATTCTGCTGAAGGATTAGGGATACTTTCAGAAAAGATATGGCATGAGAGATGGATTTGGAAGCATGTGATAAGTTTGGCCACTGGAAGAGGGGCTGAGCAAGTCTTATTTTCTAAAATGATACTTAATTGGAGGGAATAAAATATAGTAATTTCATAGATATCTAAGAATAATAGGATTTATGGGGATTAGATTATCTTCTTTTTGTTGTTGTACTGGAGGTTAGAAACCAGGGGTATTCTACCTCACAACTATACTCCCAGCTCTATTTTATTTTTTATTTAGAAACATTGTCTTGCTAAGTTGTTGAAGGGCCTCACTAAACTACTGAGACTGGCCTCGAACCTATGATCCTCCTGTCTCAGCCTCCGAAGTACTGGAATTACAGGTATGCACCACCATGCCTGACAGATTACCTTTTTGAAAAAAAAAATTTTTTTTATTTTTATTTTTTTATATGTTCATTTATTGGTGCATTGTAATTATACATTTTGAATTGATTTCAGGGTATGAACATCATACATGCACACATTGCACATTTAGCCCTCCCTCCAATCCCACTCTATTCCTTCCCCTTCCCTCCCTTTCATGCTCTGGATAGTGATTGAGTCTTATAGGTTCTTAATGAAATATTTTCACTTGATCTGCCACTTGGGCCACACTATTCACTTTTGTGACATCAATTAACACAATTTAGCACTTGTAATGTGTTCGTGGAAAATAGAGCGGACTTCATCCTTTTCTGAGGAAATCTTTAAAGTTCTGACAAATCAGACATCCCTAGAATACTTTTCTTAAAAATAATAGACTCTTAGTATTCATTTTATAAAGGGAAGTGGTTGGACTTCAGGCAGAGCAATGGATTTGAGTATAAGCAAGGTAGTGGCAGGTACAGCAAGTTTGGGAAAGAATATTGAGTTGTTTATTGCAACATGGAGTAAATTTGAATGATAGTGGTGGATTAAACTGGGAAATTGAATCCTATTGTTAAAGATCTTACAGAACTATTTACTATACACCAGGAAAAATCTGGATTTCCCATATCTAACTTGAGGATTTAAAATAAAATTTGACTGGATATTTCTTTTTTTGGGGAGGGTGATATTAGGAGTAGAACCCAGGGGTGTTCTGCCTCTGAGCTACACCTCCAGCCACATTTTATTTCTAATTTTGAAACAGGGTTTCACTAAGTTGCTGGGGCTGGCTTTGAACCTGTGATCCTCCTGCCATAGCCTCTTGACTGGATATTTCAATATATTTTTCTTTGCTAATGTACCTCAGTATTCAGTAGCCTTTGTGATAAATAGCCTGGGGCCTGGCATCAGTATTCTCCATGGAATTGAAATTCCTGTTCTGAACCCGGAATTTACATAGATAAATCTACTGAGAGTTTTATCAGGAGAAGAGCTTTCCTTGAGAGGCAGACATTTGGAATCCATTTTTTTTTTTCTCATTTGGGAGTAGCTCTCAGGCCAAATCACTGTTCTATTTATATCCATGACCTCCTTTCCAAGGCTGTATCAGCCAAGCACTGTAAAGACATCCTTAAAGCAGTATTTGGGTCAAAAAGGAGTGTAATTAGACAGATTTTTATTTTTTTGAAAAGTGAAGGGATGATTTTGAAGTAGCTTTACTAGTAAACCCTTAGTTAATATCATTTGCATTTGAATGCTAAGTCATTACATTCAGTTCACTATGGTGTATTTAGTTGAACTCAATAACAGTCTTAGAATCATTGTCCACTGTGCCAGATCATTCTCAGCATTTGGGGAGTGTGTGTGTGTGTGTGTGTGTGTGTGTGTGTGTGTGTGTGTGTGTGCACGCACATATTTGGGCTGGGAGTTGTAATATACAGTTCTTATAAATAAGGAAATGTCTGGGAAAGTTAATTACCCCTATGGATAAAGTGGATGAGAGAAAAGGAGTGTATCCGGGGTTATGGATAAAAGTGCTTCTCTCCTTTCCAGAAGCCCATTTGTGTTTTTTTAAAAAGGTAAATATCTAGGTGAATATTATATTATTTTTAACTCACATCAGATACCATATGTCTTCAGATGTGTAAATCATAAAACAACCCTGAAAGCTTGTGAAAATGCATCTATCTGATTCTTCTACCTAGATTTTGATTTACTAAAGCCAGGTGGGACCTGGGGACCTAATTTTAACAAGTACCCTCCAGATGATTCTTATGCAAGTGGGTCCTGAGTGTAGCATTCAAAGCCTTTGCTTAGGAGACATTCGTCATTGCTGACCTCTAAATGTAGAAACTGTAGGTGGGTTGAAATATTTAGTAAAACTGTTTTAGGCATCTTGATAGTGTTTTAGGATCAAGGGTTATAAAGTTAAAAAGGAGGAGAAAATAAACACTTACACAACATAATGTATAGAGAGATAGCAATAGAAACATGTCCATCATAAATGGGTATAAGAAAGTTATAGTAGATGCCCAGAGAGAGAAAGAGAGAGAGGAAAAAGAACATGAGGAGGGGGGAGGAGGAGGGGAGGGGAGCAAAGAGAGGAGAAGGGAAGAGGAAAGAAGGTATGGATCCAGAATAGGGAAAGAAAACTTGAATAAAGAGAGGCTGAGTCCTAAGATCAAAGCCTCCAAGATAGTTCTTGAGTATTAGCCTGGAGAAAAGGGAGAATAATATTAGGGGATGAGATTCTATTAGGAGATAAAAGAAATTATTTTAAGTGATCTAAAGCGAAAGTATCTGAAACTAAAATAAAGTACACAAAAGAGGTGAATGCAATACCACTTTAATTTATGGAATGATGTGAGGATTTTGATGATAAAGTGTTAAGAAAAGATATGCTAAAATGGGTGAATTATTTAATAAAAGCAGCTATAATGGTAGGTCAGGCAGCAGTTGTACATCACAGCTTTTTTACTTAAGCCTCCTCGTCTGTGTTCAGAAAAGGAGGTAAGGTTTTGCTGACATTTGCACAAGTTCTACCCTATCTCCCATGCTTAGTTTAGCCATCTTTATTCTTATCCAATGTTATTCCAGAACAGGTTGGAGATGCTGAAAATAAATGAGATGCTCTATTTCAGATGGTGTCTGTTGTATTTAAAACTATATAAAAACACTGAGGCAATTATAAAGGGATTCAGAACATAGACACCTTTTAAAACAGTTTTTGTGTAATCTGTTTACAATATCTATTTGTTTTCTTTTGGTTTAGCATTTAGCTCAAGGAAATAAATTTCAGAGCATTTTTAATTAATATATAATGCTTTCTTCATGATGCAAGGTCAACTAATTATTTTGAAGGGAATCTGTGAAAATTTCTACATGTATTCATTTCTACTAAACTTGCAGAGAGCTATCTTGGATAAAGAAAGAAAAGAGAAAATTCGAGCTTTCATGGAAGCATCACTAGGGTGGTGTTTCACCAGGATTTTCAGGCTAAGATCCTGAATGTATCTGGAAGGAAAGAAAAAAACAGCAGATATAGGACTTACAATTTATGGACACCTGCATGTTTGAAAACTTCTAAGTGATTACCTATTCATTCATGTTCTCATTAATGCTATTCACAGAATATTTCTGACTCTTCCCTTCTGGGCACAAGCTAGTTTGCATTTTCCCATCCCCTTTCCGTTAAGTATGGCCATGCTACTTGCTGTGGTGAATGGATTGTGAGATGAAGCTATATGTGTCACATCTGGGAGGAAGCTTTAAGAGCTCCTATTAGAACCTCTTTTCCTGTGCCATGGCACCAGCTCCAGATGTGGAGGTTCTACTAGCCTGATTCATGGAAAGAAGAGTTGTGGCACAAAGCAACTCCCTTCTACCCAACCCCTTACTGTGCATGCATGTTTAGCACGAATCAGAAATAGACCTTTGTTGTTTTAGAGCATTGATATTTGGAGGTTATGTTGTTAGTGAAGCATAATTTACCCTAGCCTACAAAATCGACATTTTTTTAGTTTTTTCCCCCCCTGTGTGTTAGGTGTTTATAAATAATTGTGGGAATCTTCTTCTTGCCTTCTTTGTCCTTTTATTTCTGCTAACTAATCTGACTTCATACATTTGGAAGCCAAGTGTTTTTAAATATTTACATGATCTTGCATGGATTTTCATATGAAATTTTAATATGTATATTGTATTAATATTTATTTTTTCTTTCGTTCACTCACTTATTTTGTAACACGTTCATGTGTTATGTCAATTGGTACCATATTGATCCATCTTCTGCATGCAATTACATTACAACCTCCTAAGGAGAAAGTGCAACATATAAGTAATCTTTGTGAATTCTTGTGGTACAAATTCCAAAAAATGCACATTTAGAGGAACTCGATGTTTTTGTTTGTTTGTTTGCTGAAAAGATGATGGAAATGACAATGAGGAGGAGGAGGAGGAGGAAGAGGAGGAGGAGGAGGAGGAGGAGGAGGAGGAGGAGGAGGAGAGGAATTCCAAAAAGAGATCATGCTCCAGGAACATGTATGCTCAGAGTGACCACAGAGCAATTCAGTTTGTGCAAATAACTTACTTCCCATCAGTTCTAATATTTGAAAATCAGAAGTCAACTTCAAAGGACAGAGCTAACAACATTCTAGATTTTTAATTGTATATAAATACAAAAGAAAAGATGGGATACCATGAGGATTGGCAAAATACGCTATGTTTTTAGGGGAAAATGGTAAAGAGCTACACTTTAGACATTAATTATTTACTAGGTGTCTTTCTCAGGAAGTTTTTTTTTTCTGTTAGTTTGTATGTTGGCCTTTGGAATAAACCTTTGCCAACTCATATCACACTGTCTTTCTATTCTTACAGCATAATTTTGCTTTCATTTTTTCTGGCATTTGGAAATAAGTCTGGAGGGCAAATTTTTGAGTGCCATGATAGGTCTTAAGATATTTAATCACTTTTATGCATATTTCCTGAAAATCAAGTGATGGGATTCTGATAATCAAGTAACAAGTTTGGCAGTTGTAGTCCCAAGAGCTTTTTAAGTCTTCTCATAATATTTTTAAATTAGTGCTCACAGAGTTTAATTCAGTTCATCTTTAATACTATAGTTTTAGATGCATTAACATGAAATTTAAGTATTGGTATTAAATCTTAGAATATTTTGTAATTCTTAATATATTTGGATAAAATATCATTGAGCCATTGGGACATTTTTTTCCTTTACATGTCTGTATGAAATAAAGATCTGCATGGTGCTCATGAAATGAATAGTGAAAAATGAATAAGTAGTTAGATTGACTGGTATAATCATGGTTAATATGATTAATTAACATTTTTATTCATTTGATAGATATTTATTAAATAGCTATATTTTAGACACTATGCTAAACATTATGAAAACAGAGATGGAAAAGATATAGTACTGTCCTTAAAGTTAGCTTACATCTTGGTTAGAGATACATACTGATTATCCATAGATACATATTGAGTATAACCTATGATGAATACTACAGCAGAGATATATGGAAGGTGCTTTTGAAACAGAATAGAAGAAAAACATTAGTTATTTTAGTAAGAACTAATGAAGGACTATTGAAGGCTTCACAGGAAAGGTGATATTGGAATTGAGCACTTAATACAATATTTATCACTGTGGTATAATTAATAAAACTATAACTATTGAAAATTTTACCACCACATCTACAGTAGATGATTAGAGAAATTTCTTCTGAATATAAGTTATTCCTAACTTTTATGTTATGTTTTATGCTTCAGAAATTTTGGGGTTTTCATCTGTGGTAAATATTTTAAATATCTAACAACAGCAGTGGTCAAAGTGGATATTGTTAGAATTAGAACAGGGCCCAGAATGGTCCCTAACTGTGCATGTCAACTATTTAATTGTATGGTTCTGGGTGGATCTCTGCACCTTAATTTCTCATCTCTCAAATATAACTGATACTAGTTTCTTCCATTTAGGATATTTTTGAAGGTAAAATAAAATAATGTAATAAAGTACTTGACACAATTCACTGTATGGAGTAAAAACTCAAGAAATGTTAGATATTATAATTAAGAATAAGTAAGGTCATACCTGACATCAAATTACAAGTAGATGTAAAAGTGTGGAATAATTGGAAAGGTGGAAAAATTGGAAAAACAAAAAACGTGTTCCAGAGGACTATTGAATGTTTGAAGAAGATGGGAAGGTAGGTCTTGAAAAGGTTATTAATTGGAAATTTTCTAGGTAAAATACTAACAATTCTATTTTTGTGGGCCATAATTATTCTATATCCCAGCTTTCCCTAATTTCAGCAATCATCTGTGGTGATAATGAACAGCCCTGGAGTGAGATGTCAGTGCTTGATTGTGGCTGTTTGCAAACTCTGCTGTGATTACACTCAGTTGTCTAATTGCTTAATTTATTGATGTTTGCCTGGCATGTTTTTCAGCAACATTCACGATTGCAGATAACTAATCATTTCTCTTCTGGCTCATTATCATATGTTTGCATTTGATTTGTCTGATTGCTGCAGGTGGAAACAATAGGTGATGCGTACTGTGTCGCAGCAGGACTCCACAGAAAAAGTCTCTGCCACGCCAAGCCCATTGCTCTGATGGCCTTGAAGATGATGGAGCTTTCCGAAGAGGTGCTGACACCTGATGGAAGACCAATTCAGGTAGCCCTCTCAGCCACCTAGTGTGAGAAGCAAACGCACCTTACCTGGAGGGAGCAGGGAATTCCTTTCTGCATTCTTATTGCAATTTATAAACCCAGACAAGTCCGGTGCTTAAGGAGAACCATGCTAATTCATAGATTCAGGAACAGAAAAGTGGAATATGGTCTAAGATAGGAAAAGGTATATGGAAGGCAAATCACCGTGGAGAAAAGAAAGAACTGAAGGAGTAAACCCAGGGAAGGAACTTAACTCTCAGTGACCTGGTCACTAATGCCAAACAAGGATGATAGTGAGAACCAGAATCCTGGCGGTTATCCAAGAAGTATAAAACAAAAGAGACAAGACAAGGAAGGACTAAACAGCTTCCTCCAGGCAGTGTGCCGATGTTCCTCAGGGCTCTGCAGACCTCTCAGAGCTCTGCAGTTTCTTATGTGGCAGAGCTGAAGGCTGGAGCCCAGTCACTTTTAAAACTGTGGGAACTCTTAAAACTCTTAAAACTGTGAAATCGAGTTCCTGTTGTATTGTGCGTTGTTGGTACTGATGACTCTGTAATCTAGGATCTACCTCTGGGAATGGTTACAGTCATCTAGCTGTGTTTCTGCCTTAGTCCAATGATGGATCACAAAATTGTATTACTATGAATCTTTGTAGACCAGGAATCTCTCTCTCTTTTTTTTTTTTGTAGTACTGGGAATGGAACTCAGGGGCATTCTACCACTGAGCTATACCCCCAGCCCTATTTTGTTCTTTTATTTTGAAAAAGGGTCTCACTGAGCTGTAGAGGGTGGCCGTGAACCCTTGATCCTCCTGTATAAGACTCCCAAGTACTGGGATTACAAGCGTGCACCACCATTCCCAGCAGAAATCTTGTATTCAGAGAATAGCAATGCATTAACAAAATCTGATTTTCTTGTACTTTAAGCAATAGATAAGTGAAAAGTAAAAGCATATTTCTATTCTCTCTCTTTCTGAGTTAGCTATATTGTGATTTCACTAGAAAATTGTGTAACTTTATGCTTTTCTTTGATCTTGTACTCAATTTTGATTTAAAATAAGGAAGGATGCTTTTGCGAACTAGTAGGGTAAAAATTTGCAGATCATAAAGGAAAATATGTATAAATTTTACTACATTAAAATTAAACCTTTTTTGTTTATCCAAGAACACCTAAAAGAGCAAAAAGACAAAAACAAGCCAGCAGAATATTTTTGTAACACATATAACCAATAAAAGTATCTTTGGTTAACCTCATCAGTATTTGGATCAATATAAATTAATAACACTCTGACATAGTATTCCTGCCTGCTAGTTTGATGCACCTTTCAACATTGGACAGTGTCATTGTTGATGAGCATTGGGTGTAGCAGGAAATCTCACTCCCAGCTGGTGGCAGTATAAATAGTGCAGTTCACTGGCATTGGGGAAGTCATACCACCCCGCAATTCCTCTCCTAGACGTTTGCTCCAGGGAGGTACTTGTGCACACGTAGCAGAAGTCACACAACAGATTATTCATAGCAATACTTTTCATAATAGCCTCGAATTGGAGACTAATCAAATTTCCACCAACAGTTGAATGGATAAACCACGATATATTTAAACCTCAGTATACCATATAATTGGGAAAATTAATGTTAGCTACTGACATCAACATGTATGAATGTCAAACACACATAGCCATCATCGATGAATTCTAGACTATTATCCCATTTAATTAAAGTCTAAAACTGGCAAATTAAAAAAGCTTACTTTTTAGAAATGCCTGCATTAATAGAAAAAGTGTGAAGGAAAGAAAGAGAATGATTAACACAAAATTCTAGATGATGCTTACCTCCAAGGGAAAGAAAGAAGATGGGAAAGGGAGAGGTTGGGAAGAGAGGAGGGAAAGTGAGCCTGGTGCAAAATTGATCATTACTATTCTTTAATGTGTACATAGATGTTTATATTTGACAATTTTTTAAAAGCGGAAAGAAAGTTTTTTGACCACTTTCACCAGTGGTGAAAATAGGAAAAAAGAAAAAATAATCTTGGTTAAGTTCCCTTAAGGCATAGTTATTGAATTATTCAAGTATATGAAGGGCACTTCAACCACTGCCAGGAAAACAGACTAAAGGAATTCTGTCTCAGATCTGCTACAAACTGCGAACATATAAATTCCAGGAAGAAATCACATTACTTCTTAAATTTTCAAGCCTACCAGTTGGGCAGTCTTATTTGGGATTTTTTCTATGCTGAATTTTATTTGGTAGAAGACATAATATTTGAAATTGATTTCAGCATTGTCAGAGCAAACTCAAGTTACCAGAGATGAAAACCAGGGAACTGTTTTACAGCGTGCTCATCTATATTTTCATTTGTGGGATATAACATGAGCTCTGTTTCATGAATCAGATGGTTTTATTAAATCAGAAGAGGAAATGTCCATAAAGATTTAATAAGAATGCAGAAAGAGAATTCAAAATGATAAAACCACCTTAATAATTTTAGCTTCATTACTAATTTATAGTATTTGCATGGTTTGGGATTCTTTTTTGGCATATTAATTTAATTTTGAAATGCCTTCTAGCTTGGTGCCATGGGAACATTTCTAAACTTATTGGGAGAATCTTTCATTATGAAATGCTTTGGTGGTACAGTAGGGTTCGTGTGTGATCGGTTGATTGTTTACCTTATATTATTTGAGTTTTTATACTATTGAGAATGTAAGCTATTTAAGTTGCAATAATTGCTCAAAAGAAAGCTTTCCAAACCTCTCAAATTTTGAAAGATAAATGTATAATTTTGATGTGGTTTTATAAATCTAAGAAGCATCCTGAAATGATGGCAAATGGGAACCAGAATAGTCAGATATAATTGCTTGGAAGTGATTTGCAACATCTATGACTCATTCATTGTAAAACTGCCGGCATTTATTTCCTTAATTTAAAAAGTAAGCTGGGAATGTAGCATATTGTTATTCAGCCAATAAATACTCAAGCAAATCATTTTTCAAGAAGTACTCTAGTGAAACTCAGAGGCTAGTCCCAGACAATATCTATAAAGCAGACATAAATATGGAATGTATATAATAAATCATAAAAAATGAGTATACATGACTTTAGTTAGTACAAATTTTGAAAACAATGATTAGAATTTTTCATGCTTGATTAGCATGATGTATATTGCTCTAGATGAAAATATGGAAATGTCAGCATTATGACTATTCTTTTCTTATTCCCCCCTGAGGAATCTGATTTTCTTGTACTTTAAGCAATAGATAACTGAAAATAAAAGCATATTTCTATTCTCTCTTTCTCTCTATGAGTTGGCTATATTGTGATTTCATTAGAAAATTGTGTAACTTTATGCTTTCCTTTGATCTTGTGAACCTAATCTTACAAAAGTATTTTAGCTAGTTTTTAGTTCTGAAATGCAAAATTATACTAATAGTAGAATGGCTCTTCGATTAAAATAACCAAACATTTGTTACTTCTTGCACTTTGTTTAAAAAGTGTTGATAAGGACAGGGAAATTGATTTGTGAATTGACTTGAAAATGTGATTAAGGATATGTTAGAAAACCAAGTAATGTTTTCATGATTTAAGGCTTTTGAAGAATACTGAGTGTGTCCAAATGTCCAAAAGTTTTAATTATGGACTTCAGTTCTTAAAAAATATTTTTAAAAATTCATCAAATTTTATCTCATAGACATACACATTCAAATTCCCATCATTAGTTCAGAGAGCAGCACATTTTATATAATGAGGTAATTATAGAGATATTGTAAAGTAGAGTTAAAAAACAATGTGTAATCATGTTGTAATACTAATGTGTTTAGCAATTTCAATTGCAAATCAGGGAAATGCTATGAATTTTTTCTAACTGCCTAGTCCAAAAGCAGAAGCATTAGTGTACAATTTACACATATTATAATGCTTACATTCTAGCTCCTTAAACTTCAGCTTCTAATGAGTTTACAGGATTTTTGAGATTATGAAACAATTATTCTCCAATTAATTTTTAAATAGCTACTGCTATTTGCAAAGGAAACTTGATGTTGTTGTTTTAATATTTGGAGGGATTTGCTCTTTGCAAACACTGCTATGTTTAATTAACCCCATGGGATTACAGCCTGAGATTGTATTTAGAAGAAGAAAAACCAATTATTTGATAACAATTAATTTTCTATTATTCCTTAGTAATTGTGCATTTATAAAATCCTAATTGGTACTTTCACCCTAATGTGTGTAGACTTATTTGAAATGCTCTACCTCTGAATCTTGTGTCTAAAAAGTAAAACCTAAGGCATCAGAAAGAGCTACATAGGCATTATGTGAACTCAGTATTAAAATACTCAGCCTAGTTATTCTCACATCTCTTCTTTATCCAGTAGACACATTTGAATTTACCTTTAGTCTCCCAGATAATGCATAAAGTGGCAATTTTACTAAGTCACTATTTTATTTTAGCAATACTATACATAGTGATACCATACAATATTACTAATGGAATCTATGGCTAAGTATATGTTCTAATAGGTATATATAGTGAATTTATTTAGTACTAGAAATATGCATCTGTTTTTTTAACAAGAATTTACTTAATATATTTGTTCACTGGGAGTTTGCCAGTAGATAGGGTTATAACAGATTCTTTTCTGTAGTCTGCATCCTGTTAACTCTCACAGCTTCATTCTATATACTGTCTTTAGCTCTGTCTTCTAACTCACTGATATCCCCCTCATCTGGTTGTAAGTATCATTTGTTAAACCTATCCACTTCATACCTAATGTTGATTATAGCAGCTTACAGTGTTTTACATTTTCATCACCTGACAAAATTTTTCATATTGTCTATACTTACTTCTTTGAATAAATCATCTATAATTATTGAAATTCTTTGATTGATAAGTCCATTTCCTAGAACCTCTGTGGTCTATTACATTATCCTTTTTTCCTTTTCTGCTACTCTAGGTCATTTTTTCTTCCATATGAATGCTAGGACCATTTTTTATTTTTTATTTCTGTGAAGAATGATATTAGGATTGCCTTAAACCTGTAAATTGATTTTGATAGTATGGCCATTTTAATGATATATATTCTGCCTATCCAAGAACATGGGAGGTCTTTCCATCTTCCAGTGTCATCTTCTATTTATTTCTTCAGTATTTATAATTTTCATTGTAGAGGTCTTTTTTATGTTCTTTATTGGTGCATTGTAATTACACATTTTGATATATGTCAGGGTATCAACATCATACATGCACACATTGCTCATTTAGCCCTCCCTCCAATCCCACCCTATTCCCTCCCCCTTCCCTTCCTTTCATGCTCCGGATAGTGATTGAGTCTTATAAGTTTGTGTATGTACGTCATGTGCTATAGTGTGTTTCCCTCCACCCCCCTCCCAATTCCCTCAGTTAGGTCACCTTCTTTGTCCATCTAAATATTTCTTCTTCTTCCCTTCTAATTCCCTTCTAAGTCCCATTCTATCTAGCTTCCACAGATTAGGGGGGACATCTGACTTTTTACCTCCTTGTTTAGATTTATTCCTATGTATTTTATTTTATTTTTGAGGCTATTGTGAATGGAATTGTTTGCCTGATTTCTTTTTCAGTCAGTTATTGGTGTATAGAAAAACTGTTGATTTTTGTAAATAAATTTTGTATCTGGCTTTTGTATAATTTTTAGCCATATTAGTTGTCTCCTGTGTCCCTAATTACTATTCCTTATTTGAGTACTGAATATTATATATAAAATTTTATAAAAAAAAATTTTAAGACCTAGACCAGTGGTACCCTCCTGCAGAGAAATTTTGTGTGTGCCTCTGGCAGAAGGCCAGGGACTCCAGTAATCAGGGATCAGATGATTAAAGCTGGGTTTTGGGCTCTGTGAAGACTAATCTATTTCTGATCCACACCTGTGCTTTTGTTATCACCTATATACCTGTGATATTGCCTGTCAGGGTCTTATCTCAAAGTAAGGAGGTTTTACTCAGGCCTGCCCCTAGGCACTCCCTGGACTCCGGGTCTTATCCTTCTAGTCCTGCAAGGCTGTCAGAAGTACAGCTCTTAACAGTTATGGCTTCTGGAGTCAGAAGATGCCCATAAGGGAAAACACCCCTAAACTTAGCACTCATCTCTTCTCAGGTTCATCTTCCTCTGTTTCTTGATGCTCTAATTTTTCATTGCCTTGTTCGTTGACCTGTAGAGGGTGATTCAAACTGCATAATCTGCTGTTACTAGGCATGAACGTGCAAAGTGAAGTCTATTTTTTATGAGTTTTACTAATAATGATTCACTCTCAGAACTCTACATTTATGCCTATTTTCAACCCACATCACAGATGAAATTATCTTTAAATAGAAAGGACAAAAACATCTATTTGTGTGTAAATTTAGCTACTGCAGAAAAAAAATCACATCTATCGGAATATTATAGCAGCATGCCAGGTAATCACTGTTCTAAGTGTTTTCATGTAATAACTCATTTAAGTCTCACAGTAATTC
This sequence comes from Glis glis, assembly GCA_004027185.1. Classification (NCBI taxonomy): domain Eukaryota; kingdom Metazoa; phylum Chordata; class Mammalia; order Rodentia; family Gliridae; genus Glis; species Glis glis. The sequence continues at coordinate 20,468 of PVJS01005777.1, forward strand.
TATAAGGGAAATGTTGCTATTATTTCTATTTTGAAAATGAAGAAAGGAATAAAGAGTAAACCAGAGTCCCTAATCACTACATTGTATAGATATTAATAACATTCATATTGCCAAATTTTCCTGTTGCTTCGCATATTCTATTATCTATTAAGTTAGACTTTTCATGACTTTAGTCTTTAAGAAGTTTGAATTTATATTAAATGTTATCTTTACAAGAATAGAAGTAACCTATTTTAAAGTTTTCCAGTCAAAATGATTGATTTTAAAATTAGAAAGGAAGATTCCTTTATGTCAGAAATAAAATGAGTGATATTCATGTTATTCTATTATTATTTAAAAAATTTTCTGGCCATTATTGGTCATATTGGGTGGGGACATCTATAAATCATGTCACTATGTTATATTTTTGCTCATTTTCCACTGTTTATTGTTTGTTGTGGATTGTAATGCAGAAGCTACATATTTTAAAATGTTATACTCATATTATTGCATAGAGTATCATTTAATTTAAGGATTACACCATATCTGGTTAATTGTTTTTAGGTGTTAAACACAATATTTGTTTTAGTCATAGAATTACTGATTTGGCATGATGCTGGAATGGTGAGCTTTAATAGAAAGAGCTTCCTTAAGGACTTGTAATGTCTCTATAAGATGTCTTCATAATGATGTAATATACTACTTTACATTTGCAATGTGTATGTCAATGAGATAGAATACCAATGCTAGTTTAATTTAGCTTTTATCTATAATCATGATTGACTCCAATATTTTATAGTCACTGGCTTTTTTTAACTTTTACTGGTGCATTGTAGTCTCACATCATAATGTAGTAGTTCATCGTGATAGTGACATACATGCACACAGCACGTGGTGGGCTTTTCCCCAGCTCCCTCCCCACTCTCCCCTTCCCCATACATGATATTGATATTGCTATTCTCACATATGTTCATAATGTCAATGGAAGTGATTCCTTCATTAATTCTTCTTCTCTTCCCCTTCCCCTAGACCACCTCCCTGGCTCCACTGGAGTTTCTCCTCCATTATCTGAAGTCCCTCTGGTATCCTGGTTACTCCCTAGCTTTTGAATATGAGAGAAATCATATGACCCTTCACTTTCTATGACTGACTAATCTCATTTAACAAAATGTTCTCCAGTTCTATTCATTTTCCTGAAAATGACATAATTTTGTTCTTTATTGCTGAGTAGAATTCCATTGTGTTTATATCCCATAATTTTGTAATCTGTTCATCTGTTGATTGGCACCTAGGTTGGTTCCATAATTTGGCTATTATGAATTGTGCTGCTATAAATGAGTATATATTACTACATAATACATAATGAGTATAATAATATATATAATATATAATGAGTATATATTACTCATGAGTATATATTACTATAATATTCTGATTTCAGTCCCTTTGGAAAAATACACAGGAGTGGTATAGCTGGATCATATGGTGGATCCATTCCCAATTTTCTGAGGAATCTCCACACTGATCTCCATAGCAACTGCACTGATTTGTAATCCCTCTGACAATGTAGAAGAATTCCTATTTCCCCACACCCTCACCAGAATTTATTGTTGTTTGATTTCTTGATGATTGCCATTCTAATTGGGGTTAGATGGAATCTCAGCATAGTTTTGATTTTCATCTCCCTGATTGTTAATGATGTTGAACATTTTTTCATGTATTTATTGGCTATTTCTATTTCTTCTTTTGTGAAGTGTCTATTTAGCTCAATTGCCCATTTCTTAATTGGGTTATTTATGTTCTTCCTGTTAAGTCTTTTAAGTTTTTTGTATATTCTAGATATTGGTCCTCTATCAGAGGAATAGCTGGCAAAGATCTCCCATTCTATAGACTCTCTCTTTAGACTCTTGATTATTTTCTTTGATGAGCAGAAACTTTTTAGTTTAATGCCATGATACTGATTAATTCTTGTTTTAATTTCCAGAGTTTTGGGGATCTTATCAAGAAGTTTCTACCTATGCCAATATGTTGGTGTGTTGGACCTATGCCCTGCTCTAGTGATTTCAAAGTTTCTGGTCTCATTTAGAGATCTTTTATCCATCTTGAGTTGACTCTTGTGCATGGGTGAGACTTAGGGATTTAATTTTCATTTGTTGAAAAGGCTGTGTTTTCTCCAACATGTGTTTGGCACTTTTTTTTTTTTTTTGCGGTACCGGGGATTGAACCCAGGGGCGTTCTACCTCCGCGCTATACCCCCGGTCCTATTTTTTATACTGTATTTTGAAACCAGGTCTCACAAAGTTGCGGAGGGCTTCACTAAGTAGAGAGAGAGATAGACAGGGAGAGAGATAGACAGGGAGAGAGAGAGAGAGAGAGAGAGAGAGAGAGAGAGAGAGAGCGCTGAGGCTGGCCGCTAACCCGGATCCTCCGGTCTCCGCCTCCCAAAGTGCTGTGATTACAAGCATGCGCTACCACGCCCGGCTTGTTTGGCACTTTTGTTAAAATCAGTTGGCTCTAAGTGTATGGATTTGTTTCTCTATCTTCTAGTCAGTTCCATTGGTCTATGTGTCTGTTTTTGTGCCAAAGCCATGCTGTTTTTATTACTATAGTTCTGTAGTATAATTTAAAGTCTGGAATTGTGATGGCTCCTGCATGGTTCTTATTACTGAGAATTGCTTTGGATATTCTGGGTCTTTTGTTTCTCTACACCAGCTTTTTATTTTGTTGATCTTTTGTATTTTGTTTTGTTTTGTTTGTTGTTGTTGTTCTCTATTTCATTGATTTCTGCTCTGATTTTAATTATTTCCTGCCTTCTGCTGGCTTTGGGATTAGTCTGTTCCTGTTTTTAAAGGTCCTTGAGATATGTTATTAGGGTGTTTATTCGGTGACTTTCTTTTTTCTTATGAGGCCACTCAGTGCTATAAAATTTCCTCTTAAAACACCTTCAAAGTGTCCCATAGATTTTGGTATGTTATGTTTCTATTTTTGTTTAATTCTAGAAATATTTTTTAATTCTCCCCTTTTTCTTCTATGATTCAGTCCTCATTCAAAAGTGTATCATTCAGGTCGAGTGTGGTGGTGCACGCTTGTAATCCCAGTACTTTGGGAGGCGGAGACCGGAGGATCTGGGTTTGCGGCCAGCCTCAGCTCTCTCTCTCTCCCTGTCTCTTTCTCTCTCTCTACTTAGTGAGGCCCTCTGCAACTTCGTGAGACCCGGTTTCAAAATAAAGTATAAAAAAATAAGGTCGGGGGTGTAGCACGGAGGTAGAATGACCCTAGGTTCAATCCCCGGTACTGCAAAAAAAAAAAGTGTATCATTCAGTCTCCATGTATTTATGTAATTTCTTTCGGTCTTCCTGTTGTTGATTTTTACTTTAATTCCATTATCATCTGCAAAGATGCAAGGAATTATATTACATTTTTTGAATTTGCTGGTACTTGCATTGTGGCTCTGAATGTGGTCTATTTTGAAGAAGGTTCCATGAGCAGCTGAGAAGAATGTGTATTCAGCTGTTGTCTGTTGGACTATTCTCCTTATATCTATCAGGTTCATTTGGTTTATATTATTCTTTAGGTCTGAATTGTTCTTACTCATCTTTTGCCTGGAAGATCAATTCAGTGGTGTGAGCGGTGTGTTGAAGTTTCCCAATAGTATTGTATTTGGGTCTATCTGAGACCTAATGTCCCAAAGAGTTTGTTTTATAAAAGTAAGTGCACCCACATTTGGGGCATAAGTATTTATTATCATTACATCTTCTTGTTGGATTGTTCATTTTATTAGTAAGAAGTGACCTTCTTTGTCTCTTCTGATAAGTTTTACCTTAAAGTCTGAGTCACAGACTTTTAATCATATTTCAATGTATGAAAAATAGTTTATTAGCCACACATTTCTAAAAATATTGGTCTTCTAAAGAGTTTTATTATGATACTTGTTACACAGATTTTACAAGCAGTCCTTTTGTGAAGATACTTACATATTTCTACTAAATGAAAAGAAGAGTAATAAGTTGGTGAAAGGAGAACCAAAACTAAGAGATGTTAAACAGTGCTGAACTGAACCACAAGAAACCATGCATGTAATGTGCACTATTGCTCAGTGTTATTTTGTGCAGCAGTCTTTTCATGGTCACATATTCAGAACAGAAATACATTCTTTAGTGGAGACATGGTTTAAATATTTTATAAAGTTGCTCTCTTAAATATTATCATAATGAGGGTAAATACTTCTAAAGAAGTTATAACCTATTTTATTTTTTATCCCATCTCCAGAGATTGTCTCTTTCAGGAGTACTTGTATAATGTCCTAAGAAAAGGCTAAAAATTTTATGAGTAAAGGTATTCATTTTAATTTGATTTTCATATGATAATACTTCTTTGTATTTCTTTTAAAGCATCCATGCGGCTAGGCAGCTCCTGTTTTTATTTATCTGAGGTTATATAAAATACGAAAATCTCCACTTGCCACTTCTTGTTCCTATAAAACATTAATATGTGACTTCACCAACCCATTTTGAAAAGTTAGCCCATTATCTTTAGAATATGGTTTCTTTCTTTGGAATCATTGAACAAGAGATATTTTCTCTTTTAGTATCATTTTAATAAAGTCTCTTTTAAGGCTATTATGCAATATGCCAACATTAGCAGCTTGAATCTTATGATACAAAAATAGCAAGATACAATACTACATTTATGTGCTATCTTCACCCTAACCACACAGTTGACTTAGATTTTGTTTTATTTTTCATATTCTTTGCTACAATCTCATTTTTAGTACCAAATGAATGTTTAAAAATTATTTTGAAGTAATTTTATCAGTTTTCTAAAATTATAAAAAATAAAATGATCCCTGAAAACTAACCCAGAGATGATAGTTAAAATCACCTATAATTTACCAACCAATCCTAATCATATTTTACATTTGTGTTCTTGTTTGCTTTTTTACTTTTATGGGTGCATTGTAGTTTCACATCATAATGTAGTTCAGAGTGATAGAGACATACATACATACAGCACCTGGTGAGCTTCCCCGGGCTCCCTCCCCTACTCCCTCCCTTTCCCATACATGATTGGCATTGGTAATTTCACATGAGGACATAACATAAATGGAAGTGTTTCCTTCATTATTTCCCCCATAACCCCCTGCATCTCCCCACTGGGGTTTCTCCATTATCTAACTTCCCTCTTGCCCTAGCTTCTACATATGAGAGAAAACATACGATCCTTCATTTTATGTGACTGGCTAATCTCACATAACATAATGTTCTCCAGTTCCATCTATTTTCTTGCAAATAACATGATTTTTTCCTCTTTATTGCTGAGTAGAATTTCATTGTGTGTATATCCCATAATTTTGTGATCCATCTATCTGTTGATGGATACTTGGGTTGGTTCCATAATTCGGCTATTATGAATTGTGCTGCTATAAACATGCATATGCATGTATCACTATAATATTCTGATTTCAGTCCCTTTGGAAAGGGGAGGTGTAGCTGGATCATATAGTGGATCCATTCCAAATTTTCTGAAGAATCACCACACTGATCTCCATACAGTCTACACTAATTTGCAATCCCACCAACAGTGTAGAAGAGTCCCTATTTCCCCACATCCTTGGCAACATTTATTGTTGTTTCACTTATTGAGGATTTTCATTCTGTTTAGGCTTAGATGGAATCTCACTGTAGTTTTGATTTGCATTCCCTGATTGCTAATGATGTTGAACATTTTTTCAACATTTGTATTTCTTCTTTTGTGAAATGTATATTCAGTTAAATTGCTCATTTCTTGATTGAGTTTTTTTTAGTGTCAAGTCTTTTAAATTCTTTACATATTCTAGTGTTTGTGGTACTGGGGATTAATCCCAGGTGCATTCTGCCTCTGACCTACACCGCTAACCCTTTTCATTTTTTTGTTTTGAAACAGGGCCTCTTTAGGTTTCTGCAAGTCTCATTAAGTTGCTGAGACTGGTCTCAAACCTGCAATCCTCCCATATCAGCCTCCCAAGTGTTGGTATTACAGGTGTGTGTCACCATGCCCAGCTTTTTTTTTAATATTTAAAACTTTTCATTCTATGTGCATATACAAACACCATGCCCAGTTTGTTTTTTAATATTTAAAACTTTTCATTCTATGTGCATATACAAATACACAGAAATAAAAGACACAGACTTGAAAAGTAGATTATTTAAGAATTGAATGAATTTCATTCAATTCAGTGATGTCACGAGACATAGTATACCAAAGATGTCATGCAATCTAAATATGTGGGAAACATGTGGCCAGCTATCGGAAGCATCTTTCGTTGTTATTAATTCACTTCAGTTTTCCTATTCCTACAGTTGAATTTTCAAGCCATTGAAAGGCAACTTTTTAATCACCTGAGTTGCAAATGTGGTATTAATAATTCAGTATTAAAAGTGCTATTAAAGATCTGCTAAGCAGCTCTGTGTTGATGTCATGTCAGGCATATGGTGATTGTCTGGGTCACCACTATCATGGGCCTTATTTGGAACAAGGTTTCCTAGCAACTCTTGCTTTTTCCTAATGGCTGACTTGATTTCTGCACATTGGTGATGCTTCCTACTGTATCAGAAATTGTCACCTGTGTGCAAATGCTACAAGATCAAATTTACATGTAGATTCAATTCTAAGAAATCATTCTGCTTTGTCACTTGCCTTCAATGTGTTTGTTCAAAGATTAAACCAACTGTTAAAAATAAGAATTCAGAATTGCTTTGACTATTCTGGGTCTTTTGTTTCTCCATATAAAATTGATGACTGATTTTTCTAGATCTGTGAAAAATGAAGTTGGTATTTTGATAGAGATTGCACTGATTCTATAGATCATTTTTGGCAGAATGGCCATTTTTATAATATTTATTCTGCCTATCCAAGAGCAGGGGAGATCTTTCCATCTTCTAAGATCATCGTCGATTTCTTTCTTCATTGTTCTATAGTTTTCATTGTAGTTGATAATGGAGAACCCCTAGCGGGGCAAGGGAAGTGGTACAAGGGAAGGAGAAGGCCAAGAAAGAAGCGAATCAGTGGAATTACTATCATAAACACTAGGTGTTTATGTGAAAATATAATGTGAAAATATACCAACATCATTCTTGGTACTTCGTACGGGTGGGGAGACGCGGGGTGGGGACACTAAGAGATGTGTGCATGTATATTAACATCAAATAGATATTCATTGTGATGTAAGACTCCAATGCACCAATAAAAGCACGTTAAAAAATAAGAATTCAGTAAAACCTCATTAATTCAGACCTGTCTCTTTGGGGAAATATGTAATTTTTGATAACAATGTCCAAATGCATGTAAATAGTTCCTAGTGGGAGATCTGTTGGAGTTGAAGAAACAGAGTAACTTTGATGGTCAAATGCCTATGTAATCAGGAAGTCCATAGGAACACGGGTGTGGAGCTGCACTGGGTGTCTTAGAGGAAGGAAGGGTTATTTTGCAGGCAGCTTGCTGTTTCAACTCAGACAAAGCCTGTTTCTGTGTGAATCCAGCTGGAGTCTTGCCGGGAGTGACTTTCATTCACTTGTTCAACAAATATTTTTTGAATGCTTACTATTTTCTAAACAATTGGTTAGTCATTCGCAAGATAAGGCTAAGTGAACCAGATATGTCTCATATCCTTCAAGAATTAAAATCTATGTGATCAACAACTACAAATTACTGACTTGGTTAGGAAGGAGAAATAGACAATGATTTCTGTCAATACTTTTTCCATCTTAATATTTAGAGATTTTTGTTAGGTATTTAGAAATATTTGGCAAAGACTTTAAATTCTTTGTACAGCCTATATTCAAGATATTGTTTACACTCAGACTTATGTTGTTTTGGTGTCTTGTAAATATTGTTATGTTTCTAAAGAAGTTGGAGCTGAAAGACATTGATAATCAGCTATGTTTAATCTCATTTAATCTATATAATAACCCTTGAAGAACACATTTTATATGCACTTTTTATATACTTTAAAGGTCAAGAAAATAAAACATTGGAGGGTTAAAGAATATAAGATCATAGAAAAATTAATATTGTATATCTTCTATATGTCAGACTTATGCTAAGTGTTTTATATACGTTAAGTCTTTTAATTCCCCCAAACCTCTAAAGAGTCACTTTCACTAAATTTTATTTTACATTTAAAGAATTTGAGATTCAGAAAGTTTATAAAATTTGACTGTTATTATGTAGGTAGTTCATTGAAGAACTGAGTCTGATTCCAGCTCTATCTGCTTGGGAAAGAAATCTTTGATATTCCCATTATACCAAACTTGCAAAATCATCACCAGAAGGTCCACAGTAGTATTTTTGTTACTAGAGTACTTAATAATAAGTGGTACCTCTCCCAGTGTTTACTGTGTGCCAGGCATTATGCTAAGCTAGAATGTGTTTTCTTTCTTTCTCTCTCTTTCTTTATTCTGATATATACATATATATATATATATATGTATATATGTATGCATCAAATATATAGTATGTATATATATTATACATACTATATAGTATACATATAGTATACTTAGTATACATAGTATACTATACACATAGTATACATAGTATACTATACATACTATACTATACTATATAGTATACTATATACATATATACATATATACATATATAGTATGTATCACATATATAGTATACACACATGTATAATTAATGTATATGTATATGTTTTAGGCATATTTCATATTTGCAAAACCTATATGTATATGCATATTATCATATGTCTAAAAAATAATTACAAACCATGAAAAATGTTCTTATCTTTATTTATAACTGAGAAAACCAAGACTCACAAAGGTTAAGGGACTTATGGCCAATAAGAATAAATAACTAGGACTAAATAGAAGTTGACTCATGTCTCAGTCAGCTTTCTCACTGCTGTATTCTAAACGACTGACCATGCAACTTAAAGGAAGGAAGATTTATTTGCTCATGGTTTCCTTGGGAATTTTGGGTTCAGTCCATGTGAGGCGAGGGACCATGGATCTCAAGGCATGGCAGCAGGAAGCAGAGAGAAGGAGAGCACAAGGTTTCACTCTCACATCAGGAAGGCTAGAGGCAAGAGAGAGCGAGCAGGGGGAGGAGAGGACCTTATATAATCCCCAAGGCCACACCCCAGGGACCCCCTCCTTAGCAACCAAACTCCTCTTCCAACACTGCTACCTTGGTTTCATGAGGGATAGGGATTGATTTTAAATCCAAAACACTATAACCCAGAATTGAATTCATATTTGTTTGACTTCAAAGTCTATACTCTTAACCATTATCCCATACCACCTCCTATAATATAATTAGAACATATGATGTCTAATTTTATGACTAAGCTAATGCCTCTAACCTTCCTTAAAATTGCTCTTTTTCCCTGTTATTTAAGCAATATTAATATGTGATAGTGGTGCAATGGCTTTAAGGCATTCTAATTTGAGTCAAACTCCATTGACTATAACTATACATGGAGATGTTGAACTAATGAGGATAATTATATCTGCACTTAGTAAAAGAAGTCAAAATTGCTAGTTCTATAGAATTTGAAAATCTCTGAAGAAAAATTAAGTTAGGAATAATTTTGAAATAGAAACTTTGAGCCGGGTATGGTGGCACACGTCTATAATCCCCGTACTTGGGAGGCTAAGACAGGAGAATCGCAGTTTTGCTGCCATCCTTGGCAACTTAGCAAGACCCTGTTTCAAAATAAATAAATGAAATAGGGCTGGGGTGTAGCTCAGAGGTAAATACTCCTGGGTTCAATCCCCAGCACCACATACACATATGGACACATACACACAGACACACACTTTATTAGCTTCTTCTAAAAATATAGAAGATATGATCTCCTCTGTGTGGCAATATCCTAATCCAAACCCAGGGAAGAAGAGATTTAAAACCATAACAGAGTATTTAAAAGATATATTTACTCTTTGGGACATATTCTCCAGATGGTATCAGTTGATCCTTTTTGGATATTAAGTTATATAAGATTACTATTTATTTATTATTTATTTGTTTATTTATTTATTTATTTTGTGGTACTGGGGATTGAACCCAGAGGCATTTTACCTCTAAGCTGCACCGTCAGACCTATTTTATATTTTGTTTTGTTTTGAAATGGTGACTTGCTAGGTTGCTGAAAGTCTTGCTGAGTTGCTGAGGCTGGCCTTGAACCTGAGATCCTCCTGTCTCAGCCTCCCAAGCACTGGTATTACAGGCCTGCACCACCACACCTAGCTTACTTTTGTATTTATAATAACCAAAATCACTGATTGAAACTGTAAAATAAAATATAATCAAGTGGTTTGATCAGTCAGCCAACAAACATTTGCTGAATTACTCTCATGTGCAAAATTACATTATTGAGTTGCAGGTCAAACAAATAGTGCCAGGGCCAAATATCAGCCTGCTTTTACTTCTCTCTCTGTCTCTCTCTCTCTTTTTTTTTTTTTTTTGGCTATCAAGTCTGTCCACACAATACCAAAACATCTGGCCCCTTAAATCCATTCAATAAAAAACTGAATCAGGCTCCCATATTTTCAAACTTCAGGATTCCATTCAACTTATTTGCTTTAGTTAATTCATTTATCTGAAAGCAATAGCCTGTGTTTATTTATTTCAATGAGGATTGAAATCTTACATATGAAAAGATACAGATGCAGAAGAAAGAAAACAGGAGTCCTGTTTCTTACACCTCAGTTAAGCATTTCCAGAGACCACCATGTTCCCCGCCCTCTGGTCTGTGTTTGCCTTCTTGTCTGGGCTTATTTCCCTCATCTCTAGCTGCTCCGCCTTTGGTTCCCCTAAAGCTCCCTTCCTTTCTCAGGTTTATAAAAGTGGTTGTTATTTTTCTATGAATTACCTAAGAACTACCTATAAAAATTTATATTGTTATGAAAAATGGACATAAAATTCTTCATACTGGTTAATTTAGAAGAGAGCTTTTTCCATTTTTAACCTTATACTTTTATATTTGTTTGTATTTTCCAAATATGTGCATTAATTTTTTTAATTATGCATTCATTTTTATTATCCATAGAAATTATATCAATGGTGTCATCATGGACCACTTTCTTTTAATTATCATAGGTTTCTATAATTAAAATAATTCATAGTTTTAAAATGATATAGCAAAAGCTCTCATCTATGTAGAAAATTAATAAGGAAAGCCAGGCGTGGTGGTGCACGCTTGTAATCCTAGTACTTGGGAGGCTGAGATAGGAGGATTGCAGGTTTGTGGCCAGCCTCAACTACTTAGTGAGGCCCTATCCAACTTAGTGAGACCCTGTTTCAAAATAAAGAATAAAAAACAGGGCTGGGGGTGTAGCTTGGAGGTAGAATGCCCCTGGGTTCAATCCCCAGTTCTGCAAAAAAAAAAAAAATCCCTGTGTCATTTAGCTATGTTATGGTAACAAGCAATATCCAAACGTTTTTTGCCTATAATTTTTGTTTTCTTTTTAACTCATTTATGAAAATTCTCATCTTAGGGTTAAAAGGCATGCATAGGGAAGCAGGCATCATACCATATTTTAGAAATATACAGTCTATCAGAAGTTTAAGCATAATATTTCAGCCATATACAATCATGGCAAATCTTCCCTTTTCAGGTTGGTGATGCAAGGAATATTTATGCCTTTGAATATTTGCTCCAAAATGGCTAATCCCTATTTTATGTTGAGAAAGTTATTTGTGTGGTCACATAGGGTGGTATTTTGATTCAAAAATTACCTAAGGCAAACCTTTCTATCCAGCTCTATGGCATTGGTTGGATGGCTAGCTCGTGCCAGATTCTAAGGCCAAATGTATTTGCCTGAACACTCCAGACGTTTGCTGATTGTTATTGTTGTCTCAATGCCACTATGATCATAAATTCATATGTTTTTTGATTTATTGAACTGGAGCCCAGATACCTTTCCTTCTTTTCTTATAGGTTCATTTAGCCAGAACTGGACCAGGGATAATTTACAAAGGGACAATTATATAGTAGCTTAGGAAATTCTGTTATAACTAACCAACTAACAATTAGTAATTGTAAAATTATAAAAGTTGGAAAATGTGGAGGACAGCTCCCTTGTTACACATGTAATAGAACAGATACTTAAAAGGAGTATTTAATTTTTCTTAAGTTATGTAACTGAATAGCACTGGGACCTGAATATTTGAAACTTATCACAGAAGCTAATGAAAAAGATAATTCTAGCCAGAGAGGGATAAATCACTTTTTAAATTTTTTGCATTTGTTTTTCCAGCAAGTGTTCACCATAAAGGAATAAATACCAATTAGAAAGGGTGAGTTTTCTGAGTCTTCCTTCTGCAAGAGACTCTTCTTGTGAATATGGGGCAACAGTTCACATGGAATTTGCCCAAAGTTCCCAGATAGATTTCTTTTTCTTCTTTTTTTCTTTTTTTGCAGTACCAGGGATTGAACACAGGGGCGTTCTACCTCCGCGCTACACCCCTGGTCCTATTTTTATACTTTATTTTGAAACCGGGTCTCATGAAGTTGCGGAGGGCCTCACTAAGTAGAGAGAGAGAGAGACAGGGAGAGAGAGAGAAAGAGAGAGCTGAGGCTGGCCGTGAACCCGGATCCTCCGGTCTCTGCCTCCCAAAGTACTGGGATTACAAGCGTGCGCCACCACGCCCGGCTCCAGATAGATTTCTTATCCTTTTACCTTTTAACATTTCCTGTTGATAGGCTGGGCATTTACTTGTTACTTTGCAACATGGAGAAAAGACAATGAATGAGCGCCTTCTGAATCCCCATTCTTCTTCTGTCTCATCTCTCATGACATACTCATATTTTAAAACAGTAGAATTTTAAAAATCTAGTGTTATTTTTCATTTCTCCTATATTTCAAATATGTTATGGAATTTATTGTAAAATTATTTTATATACTTTATCCAGATATCATGTTATAAATACTACTTATACATTACAATGCTATTCTAAGGAACAAACATGACCAGTATTAAAATCTTTGTTCATATAAATGATGTTTCTATTTTATCATGCTGTTGCCATTCCTTGAAGTGCTGCCTTCTTCAGAAATTCACACAGAGCCACGCCTCAGAACTCATTCCGGATTACAACTGTTCCAACTCTAGAATCTCAATTCCAAACAACCTTCCCTAATCACAACCACTCCTGCCATTTCCTGTTCGGCCATTCTTACTGATCACTGAGATGTCCAAAGCTTTCCAATCATCTTGACTTTGTTTTCCTTCTGCATTATTTTGCTATGGCTTCCATAATGAAGCCTCACAAACTGGATGGCCGAAAACAACACAAATGTACTGTCTCACAGATCTGGGTGCTAGAAGCCTGAGAACCAAGTGTTGGCAGCCCTGTGCTCACTCTGAAGACACTAGGAAGGCTCTGTTCAGGTCTCTTTCCTAGATTCTGGAATTCTTGGCTTGTGGCGGCATCACTACATCTACATGGCATTCTCCCTGTGTGTATGGACATCAGTGTCCAATTTTTTTTTCATAAGGGCAGCAGTAATATTGGTTTAGTTGTCTACCCTACTCCAGTATGAACTCATATCTATTTAAATAATTGCATCTACAATGACCCTCCATCTCAGAAAGTTTACATTCTGAGATATTGAAGACAGGTTTCAACCTAAGAATCTGGAGGGTGGGGGGGCTGGGCATAGTCTAACCCCTAACACCTTATCTATCCAGGATCCCATTGCTTCCTATCTCAGCATCACTCCTACTGGGCCTCTTTCTCTCTCTCTCTCTCTCTCTCTTTTTTTTTTTTTTTGTGGTAGTGGGGATTGAACCCAGACGCGTTCTACCTCTGAGTTACACCTCAAGCCCTGTTTTTTACTCTTTATTTTGAAACAGAGTCTAAGTTGTGGATGGCCTCACTGAGTAGCTGAGGCTGGCTGCAAACTTTCCTGTCTCAGCCTCCCAAATACTGGGATTACAAGTGTGCACCACCACGCCCAGCCTGGGCCTCTCATTTTACTGTTCTTTATCTTCCATTGTGTTGTACTACCTAAGTCAAAAGTTATTGTTCTAGAACTGGTATGTGGTATTGGAGAAAATTGCATAATCATAATCATGGTAATTAAATATCTATGAAGAATGCATACATTTTGGACTCAACTGGGCCCTAAATATGCAAGGATCTATGTCCTAGCTGTGATTGTTACAATTATATACTTATTTTTTGTGGCACTGGAGGTTAAACTCAGGGGTATTCTACTTGTGAGCCATACCCCCATCCTATTTTATTTTTTATTTTGAAACAGGGTCTCACTAAGTTGCTAAGTGTCTCACTAAGTTCCTGAGCTAGCCTGGAACCTGTGATTTCCCTGTCTCAGCCTCTCAAGTACTGGGATTACAGGTGTGTGCCACCATGCCCAGCTGCATGAACATTGCTACTTTTATTCTCAGCAGTCCCTTCCTTTACTAATTAAATGAATGATAGAAGTCATCAATATGAATGATTCCAACTTTTCTTCTATATACCTCCCCAACATTGTTCTTTTATCAAATGTCTTCTCTTTTACTTTTTCCATCTCTCTCCTTGTACTGGCCCCAGTGTGTCAAGAAAATTTCCTCTTTTTTCTTTTTTCTGGTACTGTGGATTGAATCCAGGGCAGTTCTACCTTTGAGCTACACCTCCATCCCTATTTTATTTTCTATTTTGAAACAAGGTCTAGCTGAGTTGTCCAGGCTGGCCTTGAACTTGTGATCCTGCTGTCTCAGCCTCCCAAGTACTGTGATTACAGGTATGCACCATCATACCTGGCTTTCCTCTTTTATTGTAACAAAAGATTTATCTTTTTGGAAGCTTTCCCCTGTAATTATGCCACATCCAGCTTCTCCAAATAGGATCAAACTGTAATAACAACAGCCAGCCACTCCACTGTTTTTCCATTGCCTCTGAAATATGGACTAAGTACAAATCAGTACCTTTAATCTGTTCCCAAGCTAGTTTTTCAACCTATATCCTATTAAATAAATCTTCTTCCATCATAGTATTATGACATTTAAAATACTATACTAATTGCTATTCTGCACATTGCTGCCTCTTTATATTAACTGTGTTCTTATTGTTTTGACTTGTTATATTTATCTTGTTTTTGTTGTTGTTGTTGTTATCTATTTGTTTTCATGTTTTGTGGGTCCTTCTTGGCCCAGTTCAAATCCTATGAAGTCATCCTAAACAGTCACATTCTCTTTAGTACCAACTATTTACTCTTTAGGAATTTCCTAACTTTTTCACGATTCACCGTTGATATTTGACATTTTATTCATTACAAATAAATAAATTTGTAGCTGGGTGTGGTAGCAAATGCCTGTAATCCCAGTATTTGGAAGGCTGAGACAGGAGGATTGCAGGTTCGAAGCCAGCCTCAGCCAATTAGCAAGACCCTGTTTAAAAATAAAAAATAATAATACAGGGATAGGGGTCTAGCTCAAAGATAGAATGCCCTGGTTTCAATCCCCAATACAAATAAATAAATAAATAAATAAATAAATAAATAAATAAATAAAAATAAAAAAGTTTGTGTCAATTCTTATGTTTTACATACTAGACTTTAAGAAACTTCAGGTCTGGGGCCAGGTCTTGTCCATCTTTCAATATTATAGTGTAAGCAATTTATTAATATTTGTGAATTAAATAAAAACTGATGCACAAATGCAGAATGTTGATTCTAACAATAGGTAAAATGATGTTACCACATATCTTTATTCATTTTTTTTTTTTTTGGCGGTACTGGGGTTGAACCCAGGGGCATTTTACCTCCGAGCTACACCCCCAGCCCTATTTTTTATTCTATATTTTTAAACAGGGTCTCACTAAGTTGTACAGGGGCTCACTAAATAGCTGAGACTGGCCGTGAATCTGTGATCCTCCTGTCTCAGCCTCCCAAGTACTGGGATTATAAGCATACGCCACCATGCCTGGCACTTTGCTCATTTTTTATACATCTTTTTTCCATCCAAAATATTTTTAAAGATACTATTGTGTGTTTGACACCAGGCCCTAAATAGATATAGAAAACCAATTTACTTTATGATTTAGTTTGGTACATAAACTCATTATGTTAGCATTTGGTGAATATAATATTAACTTTATATTTTAAATTTTAAAAATGGAAGTTTACTTTGAAAAATATATTAGAACATTCTTGCTGGTATCTGAATGTTAATAGCTATGGCTCAGGACTCTGCTTGTAGCATATTGCTATTTATGTCAATGGTAGAACATTATTTTAGCCTGCTTTTTATTCATTGTAACAAAAAAAACCTGATAAGCACAACTTAAAGGAAGAAAGGTTTATTTTAGGGATCACAATTTCAGAGGTTTCAGTCCATGGTCAGCCAGCTCCAACGCAGAGACCATGGTGGCAGGACTTTAGAGCATATTGAAGGAGGAAAAGCCACTCGCAGCTCACAGTGGCTTGAAACAGGAGCAGAGAGCAAGTGACCAGGTACAGATACAGTCCCCGGACACACCTCCAGGAATCCACCCCCTCCAGCCATGTCCTGCCTCCAAAGCTGGCTCCATTGCCCACATATGAGGTTTTGTGTGACATTTTAAGCCAAAAACATAATAGACATATAGAAAACCAGGTCCTTGTGTCAGTCCCAAGAAAGGAATTTCTATGGGAAAAGAGAATATGAGATAGTCTAGTGACCAGATGCGTGATAGTCACCATAGGAGAATAAAACTTCAATTGAGTCTTCCTAAGCTGAGTTTAATTAAATGTATCCTCTCCAATTCTAGTGTACATCCTTCACTGCCTTAGCTGACAACACTCTAGAAATAGAGCAGATTCTTCCTTTTGATATGCTGCATACATTTTAATGTCTTGAATCTAGAGGACTACTTGCATAATTCACTAAAATTACCAAAGGTTGAATAATTAGCTATTTCTGTCCTTAACTAGTTATTAGAATTGTCATTATCAACCCTTTCCAGAGAAAGTAGAAAAGTCTAAACTGCACCAATAGCTGAGCTAGTCATATATTTTCCACAGCAACATTATCCTATTAACATAGTATCCTTAAAAAAAGGAGAGGTGGATTAGTATGCAATGGCACATAGAGAAAATTAACCAGCAATCATCTTTTCATTTAAGAAGCACTCATATGATTAAATTTCTGAGCTAAAAATTCATCTCTAAAAGTTATACTTTAGCAGAATGACTGATTTCATTTTATAGCTGTCAATTTGATTGACAAGTGGGACCCATCAAGTCTATTTCTATTCTCATAATTCAAGGACACCTTTAAAAGATTTCCCAAGAGAAAAGAAAGAAATATGTGGATAGAAAAAAAGGACACTGCATTTATGATTAAGATCTTATTTTAGATAAAAATATAGAATTTTTCCTACATTTACTGTGCTGCTAAAACCACTACACTGAAAAAATGTCTTACTTGTGGGGTGATTTGTACAAATCAAGTAATTTGTTCTTATTTAGCACCCATTTATACTACTACATAATTAATTTCATTTATAGTAGTATCATTTTGTATTTTTATACATTTAAGTTGGTACTGTACTGTCTGACTACAATAAGAACTTTAGCTTTGTTTAACAATTTGTTATGTTTTACTGGTACATTTATTGTTAGCTGTTTATGATATCGTGGTGTGAGTTCTCAAGATTCTGAGATAGGATCTTGGGTATAGGTAGTCTATTTGGAAGATAGCAGCAGGGTCAGGAGTGAGAGTGAAGAGTGAGACAGAGAAGGAAAGGACAATATCAGGAAGGGGCTGGGGACAAGGCATAGTACCCAAAGGCAGTTCAGCCAAGGACGTACCCTCTTCAGGCAGGTTGCACTTCCTACAGTTCCCACCACCTCCCAATAATCCATTCCATTTGAATTCCTAAATGTACTAATCAGCTGTTAAGATCAGAGCCCTTACAATCCAATCACTTCCCCCAAATCACACTTCTGAACATTGCTGTACTGGGGACAAAGCTTTACCACATGAGCTTTTGGGGGACATTCCATCCAAACCATGGTGAACACCTCTTAAATTATGTGTCTAGGGAAAGATTGAAAAGAACATGTGTGTGTCCTGAATTGGTTAACATGCAAAGACATTAACTCCTTCTCACTTCTGGGCTGTGATAACTTATCCCAGTGGGTTCTGCATCATTCGAGAAACATCAAGTGAAAGGGAAAAGACATGGGTGATATGTTGGCTATTGTGAACAATGCTACAGTGAACATGGGTTTGCAGATGTCTCTTCAATATTCTGATTTTAATTCATTTGGGTAGACCCCCAGTAATGAGATTGATGAATGGACAGTGTATAAATGTTTCCTTTTTCTCCACATTCTGGCCAAGACTCATTGTGCTTTTAATTTGCATCTCTGATGATTAGAAACATTAAACATTTTTCATGTTTCTGCTCACCATTTGTATATCTTCCTTTGAAAATGGTTTATTCAGGTACTTTGTCCCTTTTTAATATGGTTGTTTTCTTTTTACTGAGTAGTTTATGGGTTCTTTGTATACTTAGGCTATTAGCTCCTTATCCATTGTATAATTAGCAAAGATTTCCCCCCATCTATAGGTTTTCCCTTTACTAATTTTTCATTTTGCTATGAAGCTTTTTAGTTCAATGCAATACCATTTGTTTATTTATGCTTTTGTTGTCTGTGCTTTGCAAGTCATGTCCAAGAAATTGTTTCCCAGAACACTATCATAATGCTTTTCTCATATGTTTTCTGCTAGTAATTTTATATTTTTAGGTTTTCTGTTCAAGTCTTTCATGTACTTCTAGTTGATTTCATGTGCAAGGGATGAGATTAAAGAACCATTGCATTCTTCTACATTGGTTATTAAGTTTTCCCACCCCCATTTATCAAAAACTGTCCATTTTCCATGGTCTGTTCCTGGAACCTTTGTTGAATAGCCAAAATATGGAAAAAAACTGACTGTCCAACAGAGTATTAATGGATTTAAAGAATGTGTTATTTATACATTCTGAATCATTTAGTCCTTAAAAACCAGGAAATTCTGTCATGTGCAATGACATGAATAAACCTATAAGACATTATGTTAAGTGAAAGAAGCCAAGCACAGAGAAACAAATATTGTATGAGCTCACTTATATATGGCATCTAAAAAGTTTAACTCATAGAGAAGAGAGTAGAATGGTTATTACCAGAGGCTAGTGCACAGAAGTGGACAGAGAAAGGGCAGATTGTCATTGGGTACAGAATTTTAGTTAGAGAGGAGGAATTCCATGACATGATAACTATAATTAATAATGTATAGTATATTTCAAAATAACAATATGAGGGGATTTTAAAACTTCTCACCACAAGAAATGATAAATATTTGAGATGATAGACATAGCAATTAACCTGATTTGGTCATTTGAAAATGTATACATATATTGAAACTTCACATTGTTACCCCATAAACATGTATAGTACAATTAGTATTTATTTTAAAAAGGCAAAATAAAACTAAAAAAACAAGACACTGAAGAGTCAAGAGGTTATAAAGGCATAATGAGTCTAAGAGCTCCTGGAACTGTCCAGCAGCTAGGGGTAAACTTGGAGGTGGGCCCAGAACTGTGAAGTGGGGCAGAAGAAGAATTGGATACATTAGACATGAGGGTCAAAACATGATCCGCAGTGTTTCCCCAGCACAAATGAAAACCTGCGGCCCAGGTGCTCCCTAAAACAATATATTTAAAATATTTTATTCTTGTGAACAATGGTAAGAAAACAAAGTGTGCATGATTCTAGTGGGCATGCAGAAACAAACATTTATGAAATGCTAACCTTACTCTGAGCAATGCAATCTGATATTTTCCATCCCTTACTATGTGGTGCTATTCCATTCTGTTCTGTTCTATTTAATTAAACAATGCCATTCATAACTCCCTAAAGCAATTTAAAAACCCCTGGTTTGGAAAACAGTGGGTGAAATGTAATTAAATTAGTTTACCTAAGGAGGTAAATGATAGCATATTAATATTATTAAGGTCAGGTGATCTGGAGCCATAAACAGTGAAATTTTGAGAAATAAAAGTCATGCTGTCAAGGTCAATTTTAAGAAGCGTATAGTGAATTCCTAAGAAATTAGAAATTAGGGTTGCTTGGGTTTATATTCCATGGTTCTAAATTTCATCTGTCAGTGTTTCAGAATCTATAAATGGGTAAAGAACATCTAGCTCCCTAAGAGAATGAGCAGGGCGGGAACACAGAAGGGCTGAATAATGAGGTGCTGTGTCTCCTGTTTTTGCCTCAGCTGCTTTGTGTCCTGCTGTCCCTGTTCCTGTGTGTGCAGCAAGGGCAAGCATGTACGTCCTGCATGGGCATGTGCACGTCCACACAGCATACTACTCTGTAGTCAGAGCTGAGGAGTGTAATACCTCAGGATCCCTTGGCATTTTATGTTTGTTTCAGACTTACTGTTTTGACAGTTGTCATTTCTAAGTTCCTTTGCACTTTTTATGAAGAAAGAGCTTTTAGTCTTCTAAGAGCAGAGCTCTATTATCATAATCACCTTTTAGAAAGGAGAAAATTACCTGTAATTTTTATGCTCTGAAGGTGTATCATAATAAGTCAACCACCCACCTTACTCTCAAAATCAAATGGTGTTTTTTAAAATAAACTATTCTATCTCTTCATTTTCTTTGGAGGAAATGAGAGCTGAAGAATTTAGGAAATCCCCCCAAGCCTCCCTGAGCTTTGGCTGTCTCCTCCTACAGTCCGCTGTTGTGTTTAGGGTTTTTGCTGCCAGGGGACCCACAGGCATTGCTGTTGTGACGCGTGTCTCTTTAAGGGCACCATTCAAGTTAAAGGGTAAGTGAGCTAGTCAGGGGACAGCAGCCCTCACATCAGCTGTCACTGTCCCTGAGGAACTCCACCTGTGTAGGCATATACAGTCCCTCTGAGAAACCCCCTCTTGTTTGTATTCTTAATGTTTGCCATTCTCACTGCAATTATGGAATCTCAGTGTAGTTTTGATTTGTATTTCCCTGATTGCTAATGGTGTGTAACATTTTTCATGTATTTGTGGGCCTTTTGTATTTCTTCTGTTGAGAAGTTTCTATTCAGTTCAATTGCCCGTTTTCTGATTGGAGAATCTCTGCCCTTAACTCCACCCCAGTACTCCTGCAAATCTGTCTCACTAGAGATAGTATGTGTGTGTACGTACATATAAATCAACAGTTTACCTGCCTATATCAAGTTCTCACAAAATCAAAAGTTGTAATTGATTATCTTCCAATTACTGGAGGGGAGAGGGGGAGAGAGAGAGAGAGAGAGAGAGAGAGAGAGAGAGAGAGAGAGAAACCAGGAATTCAGTTGCCTTTGGGGTGTGCAGCTGGATGTGTTCTGTAGCTGGGTTCACAGCTGTTTGTAATAAGCACCTTTAGTATTAATATGTAGTTGTTGCATTTTCCTTGTTAGAAGGGATTTTCTAGTATAGTAATTCAGAAGCTGATCTCATGTATTGTTAATGGTATCTTGTGAAATGACTGGTGATGAAATAACTTTGGTAAGTGTTGCCTACTATATGAAGAATCACAAAGCATATTAGCATGTGAAAGATTCTGAAAAGTATCAAAGTTAAGGAATTTAACTTTTTTAGTCCAGTACTTCCCACATTTGTTATTTCATAAAACATCTTTTGGTCCTTGAAAGACTGTGGTTGTTCGTGTAACTCCATATGGAAAAGAATGTTTTGACCACAGTTCCATTTTGTTTCTTCCTGAGTGCCCTGACATTCTTTCTTCTATAAAGCTTTGTTACTCTACACTCTGAAAACCCTCTCATCCCTTGAAACAACAGACCTCTCTCACACACATATTTTCTGTATTATAACATCAAGGTCAACCTCAATGATACTGTTCATAAACCATACAATCATGACTATTTGTATATGGAAATAAAAAACATCACAATATTGATGTTTGATTCTTATCCTTTGATTCACTCAGTATATCACTGTGACTTTTCAAGTTCCAAAGGCACAAAACCCTTCTCTTCTTTTATATTTCCACCAGCTATTTGTAGATCAGTAGTAAAGGTGAATGGAGTTGGTTACTAGAAGGGTAAAAAGCTTCACTTATAGGGAGAAAGAAAATAGACAATACAGACATGCATATTGGTTATTACTTCTTTGACTCTAATCTTTATTTTTGTATTTAAATATCATCATCATTATCATAATTTTGTTAGTGTCAGTAATTTGTTGAGAATCAACTTGGTGTCAAGCATTAGGTTACAGTATGTGTAAATGTTAATTGTTTTTAGTCATCTCAGCAACCTTATGAAGTATGCATCAATTCCCTCATTAAAGAAACAGGGTCAGAAACTTGCTCTAGTCACATGGTCACATATGGCAGAGCAAGAAATCAAACCTAGGACATTTCAGCACAAAGTTGTTTTGTTTTTTCCGTTATGAGCAGCTGCTAGCTCTCCGGTATCGATAGCCTCTTAGGTTCCAGGCACTCAGTGTTCCCCAGATTCCAGTGGCTTTCGCTCATGGCTTTCACTTCACCAGGCAGTGCCTGAACCGTTAGCCAAAAGAGAAAACATTTTTATTCTTGCCCTAATTTCTTTGTCCTTGTGTTTGTTCCTTTAACAGATACTGATAATGACTAACAAAATAACTGAAAATATCCAAGCTTGAAAGCAGAGGCCTAATAAGAAGGGGAAAAACTGAAGTTGCATTATATAGTAAACATTTTCACTAGGTTCACTGCTGCAGAACTATGGTGAGATTGAAGAGAAGCTTGGAGAACTCTGGGTAATGTGTTACCCAGACACAAAATACCACAGTAACCACAAAAGGACCAGGTTGCAAATAGAGTTTATTCTGAGTGGTTGTGGTTGTACATTGGGATAGCTGTGACATATGGTTAGTTACTCTTCATTGCCCATCCATATCGATTGGTTAGTAGTTAAGAAGGAAGTATTCCTTAGCTCCTGTTGCTATGGAATAAACATGGTTCAATGTTTGTACTGGACCTGCAAATATATTTGAATACTAAAATCTTAATTCACTGAAATACTGATATGTGGCAACAGATAGTAATTAAAATAAATATTTGATAGAATTTTATTGTTTAAAAATGGGATGCAATTTAATGAGGCATATAATCCACAGTGACATAATAAAGTGGTTAATAAATTGCACTCTTTTTTTCAAGAAAGTGAGAGCCAATTAGACAAAATATTTCTCATTTATTTTTAAGAGAGACATGTTGATGTGTATACACAACATGGTCCATTCCCCAAGAATCACTGTGGAGTTTAGTAAGACCCTAATAGATACAGATGCCACTAAATAAAATTTCAGGAGCTAAATAGTTTTCAATCAAAATACTATAATAACTACTAGTCATACATACCGTAAACTATGAAGGGGTAAATCCATGTGAAATAGTTCAGTTCATCCTTTCCTTTTTGCATTCTCTGTCAACTCATGGTAAATTTAACTTATTTTTCTCTCTCTTAAGTGTGCACACTTTAATTCTCTAACTTAATAATTAACAATGTTATAGTACTTATTAATTTTATGCAAAGGAATTTGCACACTAAGGAACTTTTTTCTTTTTTTAGTATACTTTTATTGGTGCATTGTAATCTCACATCATAATGTAATTCAGACTAATAGGGACAGACATGCACACAGCACTTGGTGAGCTTCCCCGGGTTCCTTCCTCATTCCTCCCCTTCCCCACTCAGGAACTTTCAGAAAAACCACAAAATAGTTAGAAAATCTTTTAGGAAATGTTAAGCATATTGCAATTAAGAACAAAAAGAAGCCAAACATTACTCATTTTGACAATAGAATTACCCACCAAAATACAATGTTTTTATAAAGAATATAATTAGCTGCTTTTGCATGGACCATGAAATTAATTCTGCCCCCATCCTGACCCCATCAGTCTGTAGTAGAAAATTACTATTTTTAAATTTTAAGGAAATCTTCCTAAGCTCTGTTTTCCCTCAGTAATACAGGTTCTATATTATTCTTCAGACATCTCCTAAAACATCTCATTATAAGACATGGCAAGGAGACCTTCCTGCTCATTAGTTTACATAAGCATGTCTTCCAAAAATATAAAGTCAAAAGGACATAGGTGGGAAAAACTTACATAATACAAAGTTAAATTCTTTAAGAAGGCAACCATTCTGGTAATTTGGGAAACACGTGAGTTTTAATTGGGCACACAGGAGGATGTTTGCTACAGTGAAAGTTCCCAAAGGCTCTCGTACACTCCTTGACTTCACTGTTTTCGGTGCTCTTTTCAATTCTGAGTGACAGCAAAATGTATTTCCTTTCCTTAGTGCAGTAATGGATGGAGGATAGGTATACTCATAATTTAGTAATGTTGTATATTGTACATCCACAGTCTTCTGGGTAGTTCATTTCTGACCTAGTTTCCAAATTAGAACATAATTCATCTAAAATTGGTGTGGGTTCTTAAGCTAAATACCTTAAAAATGGTAATCTTTTGGTTTTCTAAGTATAGTCTTAAACTCTGGAACTTTGTATCCAGGTCTGGGCATGTTCATAGATTTACATTATTTTGAAAAACATTTTACTGAGTGCAGTTTATCAAGGTCATGGCATGTGCTGTATTATGTAAATAACTAAAGATTTCGTTTAAAAAATAATAGTATTCCCTGACTTCAGTGAGCTTATAGATCAGTAGAAGAGATAAACATAAGTGCATGGTTATAATAAGGAAAAAATATTATATGTATAGCATATGAAAGATAGAGGAGGAACCAATTTCAACCTGTAATCATGAAACACTGACTCAATATTAATACAGAGTATATGGGAGATAATCCAGTGACACAAAGTAAGACAGGTGCTGGGCAGAAACCATATCATAGGAGGCTTTGTGGTCAGGCTAAGGAGCATGACCTTTTTTCAAGGTCAAGAGGAAAAGACCTCTCTGGTAGTTTCATGGGTTGTGAATTTGAAGGGATAAGTTTGAGAACAGAAAGATCATTGAGAGGTCATTGTAGGAATCTCATGAGAGCAGATGAAAACCTTCACTAAAGTGGTATTAATGATAGAAAAGAGGAGATGGGAAAGGGCTAAAAAATGCAGACAAAGATGGACAAGGTGGTGTGTGCCTGTAATCCCAGTATTTGGAAGGCTGACACAGGAGGATTGCAGGTTTAAGACCAGCCTCAGGAACTTCATGAAACTCTCAGCAACCTAGCAAGATCCTGTTTCTAAACACAAAAATGAAAAAGGGCTGGGGGTGTAGCTTGGAGGTAGAATTCCCCTGGGTTCAATTCCCAGTGCCACAAAAAAATGCATTCAAATCTAATTTGGTAGAATTTATTACTTGATTAGATGAGGTACATGAAGGAATAAAATACCATTTCCAGGATCCTATCTTGGGTGGTAGCAATTTAGCAGTGTGATATTCTGACATTAATGGAAACCTATTACAGATCAAAAGAATACATTTATGCTTTTACTTACTTTCCCTTGTTATTAAAACTTCAAGAAAACTCTTAGATTAACAAACAATATTGAACAAAAACATTGGATCTTCATGAAATAAGCACTTCTGGAATTCAGAACATCTTAAAACATTTGCCTATTGAAAATTCATACATTTGAAATTCTGTGCACTTACTCTTTTCCCACTTACTTGATTTTGTGTGCCTACTTTTTCCCACATATTATTTGATTTTGCTGAGTGTATTTTGGTAACAACATGAACTGTGATAAAATGACTAAAATAGCATTCAGTTGAAAAGCAGTAATTGCTAGGTAAGCGATACTAAGTAGATGTAGTGGGGTCATTTCTTTTTATCTAATGATAAATCTATTAGTCTGAGAGAAGAATAATGAGTAGTCTTGTTACACATTCAAATGTCATAACTTCATTTAGTTTTGCCTATTTAGCTATATGCATTAAGTAGAAACGAATGTTAGTCAAATTCGTGAAGCAGTTATCTAGATTAGGAGGTAAAATAATTCAGTGCATTTGATTGTGACATTTTATTTTATGGTAACATCTCTCATATTTTCAGTAATTGCTTGTGTCTGAAAAACACAAAAAACGGTCTTTTTCCTCTTACCATTATCACCATTGTGATATCCAAATATCTCTATGTGGGTAGTGCTAGTAGAAGCACCCCATTTTCATTAACAGCATTACATTTGATTCTTCCAGAATAATTTTTTACCTTATTATAAAATGTATCACCTTTTATTTTGGTTCCTTGGATTTTCCTATTTCCAATAATTTCTTGGTTTCTACTAGTGAAACACTAGAACCAATTCTCCAAATCTCCTTTTCTGTTTCTATCTTCTATTTTTTCTTCTTCCTTCTCCCATTATATACAATCATATCACATCTTGCTGATCTTTCTATTGTACTGCCTTTTTCATTCAATAAAAATTTAAGATGTCCAGCTCATAAGTAAGCTTCAGGTGCAGCTCTAGAGCTTCCCAGTATGGTAGCCCCTTGCCAGGTGTGCTATTGAGCACTTCAGATAGGGCTAGTCTTCATTGAGATGTACAGTAAATGAAAAGCACACACCAGATTTCAAAGAATTTCTTTAGAAAAGAAATATTAAATCATTAATATTTTAATTTTATGACAGTTTGTTTTTCAGGCACCGGGGATTGAACCCAGGGGCGTTCTACCTCCACGCTACACCCCCGGCCCTATTTTTTTTATACTTTAGTTTGAAACCGGGTCTCACGAAGTTGCGGAGGGCCTCACTAAGTACAGTGCGAGAGAGAGAGAGACAGGGAGAGAGAGAAAGAGAGAGAGCTGAGGCTGGCCTCGAACCCGGATCCTCCAGTCTCCGCCTCCCAAAGTACTGGGATTATGAACATGCGCCACCATGCCTGGCTTTTTATGACAGTTTGAGATGATAATATCTTTGTTGTATTAACCAAAATATTATTAATTTCAGCTGTCATTTGATATGACTATTAGAAATTTTTTTAATTGCATATGTGGTTTACATCTGTGCCATGCCTTGAATTTCTGTTGGTCCACCCTGTCAATAGAGGACATTAGAATTGAAGGAGGTATACTTTCTGCTCTGAGGTTGTTCAATTAGACACTAGAGTAATGTCATACCAAGATAAGATCCACAGGAAGGTATAAAGAGAACAGTGAGTAGTCACTGGTCTCTGGTCATGGAAGAAGTGATATTGAGCCATCATAAAAGGAGAACAAGGGTGTTAGCATTTCAAGTGAGAAAGCAACCTAAGCAAAGGTCTAGTGACAAAAAAGGCTGCTGAAACAGTTTCCTCAAATATTATTTTATCACATCACTGCTCTGTAGCCAACCACGGAAAATGAAAACCTATCAGGAAAATATCCCAAGCTTCCTACCAGTTCCTTTCTATAGCATCTTTTTATACTGCCATGCCTATTTCCAGCAAGGAACCCCTCTCAGTGAGGGTGTACAGGTGTGCTACTTTGTGACAGACCAGAGAGATGCTACTTTAGTTATGCACAGGGGACTCTGAGGAGTTAAATTTCGGTGTGGCCACTGTGATGGAAAGGAAGGCTTTGCTGACCCAATGATGACCCTGGAGAGAATGGGGACAACTGGCATTTCTGATGATATGTCTCCTGAGAATCAGGATGTCTGATTGTTCACTATGAAGTATTTGGTGAGTGAAGCAGATGAGCAAAATAAGAAGAGGGGAAGGTAAGGAAGGAAGAGGGAAAATCAGTTTCCAAATGAGATGACAGTAAGAAGCTCGGCGAGTAGGGGAGAATCCACGTTTGTGGCTATGGCAGCGAGGTGTCTTGCTCAGGTTTGCATTTCTGGGCCAGTTGTTTATTCTTTCTGAGTTTCAGTATCCTGATCTGTAAAGAATAGAAGAAAGCATTTCCAAGACAGTCGTAAAAGTTAGAAATTATGTAAAACATAGTACTTTTCACTCTGTAAGTGTTCAATAAATGCTATTATATTTGACCACTCTCAGTTAACTACTTTTGAATATTATTTATTTTGGTTGATTCCCTGGAAGAAACTGGGAGTGTCTAGTGTCTTAATTCAAATATCCCACCTAATTTTTTTGTGTGTGTTACTGGGAATTGAACCCAGGGGTATTCTACCTCTGAGCTAGCCCCCCAGCCCTGCTTTACTTTTTTATTTTTAAACAGGGCCTCACTAAGTTGCAGAGAGACTTTCTAAGTTGCTGAGACTGGCCGCAAACCTGTGATTCTCCTGTCTCAGCTTCCCAAGTATTGAGATTACAAGCATGTGCTACCATACCTGGCTCCACTTAAATTTTTTTAATGTGCTTTTATTGGTGCATTATAGTCTCACATCATAATGTAAATCATGTTGACAGTGACATACATGCACATAGCACTTGGTGGCCTACCCCCGC
This sequence comes from Glis glis, assembly GCA_004027185.1. NCBI lineage: Eukaryota > Metazoa > Chordata > Mammalia > Rodentia > Gliridae > Glis > Glis glis. Next base: position 48,812 of record PVJS01005777.1, read on the forward strand.
CTCCCCATTTCCCCCCTTCCCAATACAGAGTACTGAGATTGACATTGGTATATTCACATATGTACACATAGTCAATAGTAGGAATTCCATTCATGAACCTCACTCTTCCCCCTCCTTCCCCTAGACCACCTCCCTGGCTCCACTGAGGCTTCTCCACCATTGTCTGGAGTCCCTCTTGTATCCCAATTACTCTCTAGCTTGTGCATATTAGAGAAAACATATTACCCTTCAATTTCTGTGATTGGCTAATCTCACTTAACATAATGTTCTCCAGGTCCTTCCATTTTCTTGCAAATGACATAATTTTGTTCTTCTTTATTTCTGAGTAGAATTCCAATTGTGTGTATTTCCCATAATTTTGTAATCCATTCATCTGTTAATGGACACCTAGGTTGGTTCCATAATTCGGCTATTGTGTATTGTGCTGCTATGAACATGGGTATGAATAGATTATTGTAGTTCTCTGGTTTCAGTCCCTTTGGAATGATACCCAGGAGGAGTTTAGCCAGGTCATATGGTGTATTGATTCCCAGTTTTCTAAGGAATCTCCACACTGATCTTCATAGCAGCTGAACTAGTTTGCAATCCCACCAACAGTGTAGAAGAGTTCCTATTTCCCCACATCCTCCCCAACATTTATTGTTTTTTGACTTCTTGATGATTTACATTCTGATTGGGGTTAGATGGAATCTCAGAGTAGTTTTGATTTGCATCTTCCTGATTGCTAATGATGTTGAACATTTTTTCATGTATCTATTGGCTATTTGTATCTCTTCTTTTGTGAAGTGTCTATTCAATTCAGTTGCCCATTTCTTGATTGGGTTTTTTTTTAATGTAAAGTATTTTTAGTTCTTTGTATATTCTAGCTATTCGCCTATAATTCTTTAAAGGAAAAGTAAAAAGACAGTACAAGGAGAATATTTTATTTAATCAATTCTAAAACACACTTTTCCCCCTCCTATTTAACATCAGTGAGCCCAGGATATGTCTTCCAGTTAATGATATCTTCCAAAAGTCAGCCAGGCTGAGGTCCTTATCACTGCAAGTATGGAAAGATGTTAAATTTCCCATATCATTTGTGTATCGACATAACCCTTGACGTATAAGTCTATGAACCATTTAAGGATTATCTGAAGAAAAACTATGGGTTCTAAAAAACTATGGATTTTAGTTTTAAAACTAAGAGTTCTAGTGATTGTTTGCAAACATTCTTTTGTTCATCTTCTGGAAAAATCCAGAAATTCCAACCTCAAAACTTGTTGAGCAGTAGAACCTCTTGAGAAATAATCTTAATACCACAGGGGAGGACATAGGTGAAAAAAGTACAAATAGCAATGCTTTCAATCTGAACAATGGTTCAGAAGAATTAGACCCTGAAAAATGAGGAACTTTAGGAATAACTCCACAGAATTATTTGTTTATATTTTCTTTTCATATGTACACAGAATCAATATGATAAAAAAGCTGTATCCAAATAAGTCTGAAAGAACTTTTATAGTAATTGTTAAAGAAAATTCTAGGAGGCATGAAAGCATTATGTCATGATTTAATTGGTTATATATAATCAACTAATATATTAATATATAAATTATAATATTTTATTATAAGTAAATAATATATTAATAATAATATCGCTATATATTAAATATATTAATATATATTTCTTTTCTTTCTTAGTGGTACCTGAAATACTTATGCCTTTTATAATTGATGGAGTCTTATATTTGATAGACACTATTTTTCCAACCAATTGTGAAAGCGAGTACCTAAAAGATAATCCAGAGCAATATACACAGGTTTATGGGATGATCTTAATATTCTTAAGCACAAGACAGGCTAAGGGCAAAGCTAGGAGTTAAACCAAGTGTATCTTTGATTTTGGCTCCTTATGTTCTCTTTCAAGTGGAGAATCAGGTCAGTGTAATCAAAAGGGCAAAGGATTTAGAGTGCAAAGACTCAGGTTTTAGTTTTTGCTCCATTAATTGCAGGGTTGGTAAACTCGTGTGGGTAGTATAACCTCTGAGTTTTCTTTGGGGACAATGATAAACCTGCTCTATATTCTTCAGAAGTTGTATGTGTTAAAAGTACATTAGCAAAATGCCATGAAATATTAGTTACTATTAAATGATCCTTTCTATTGCCCATTTTATAGGCAAAAAAGGAACTAAGATTTACTTGTCTAAAGGAAGTAGGGTGGAAGGCATTTATTGTTCTCTATCCACATCCACAGTCATCCAGTGTGACTGACCACTTAAAGTCCACAGTTTACATGTGGCTAAATATCCCAGAGTCTCTAGGATGTAGAGTAATGTTCTCCTAGGAGGAATTGCTGAATTCGTTTTCAAGCAAAGACTGATAATGTTTTTCCTTGATTGTTCTGATATTCAGATTTGGGAATGCCATTGTCAAGTTTCCACCTTCTCCTGGCCCTGCATCCTTATTCTTTCCTCCTGGCCAGGAGGACCAGGTTCCCTGTCCAAGCTCCTCCTCTCTTCCAAGTGTCCCTGCCCAACCCCCACTACTCAGTTTGCTCACACATGAGGAAAATGTGGTGCGTGCACTCTATCTCTTATTCCCTTAGAGCCAGACTTTTGCATCTTCAGCTCATATAAACTAGACTTAAAAAATCATTTCATTTTTTAAAAAAATCAGTACTTTAAAATGATCTTTAGCCATTCTTTGAACCTTCAGAAGGTACTAATGATATGATTTTTAGAAAGGTAGAGAGGTTGTTGGTGTAGTCAGTGGTTAGGGAGTTAAATTTTTTAAGAAATATTGACAATCCCTTGTCAACATATTTCAGGCATACATATCCATTAAACAAGCTTAGCTTATTCATGCTCCTTAAAACAATGGCTTTTAAATATTTTGACTACAAATCAATAAACACATTTTTTCCTGATCCAAAGCTCCCATACATGTGCATGTAATGTATATTTGAGGTACATCTAATTAACACAAAAGGTTAATTTAAAAATTAACTCTATTTTAATATACTTTTACTGGTGTATTGTAATTACACATCATTTTGAGGTTCAGTGTGTAGAAACATACATGCACACAGCACCAGTGTGTTTCCTAAATTTACGATCCACAAAAGGTTTGCAACTAGCTGTTTAAAACACACTGATTGAGAAAATGTGTAAATCCTTTTGGCAAACTTGGTTGGGAATGTGTTTGGTAGTCTATAAATTACTTTGCTGGCAAACATTATAGAAAACATTGCAGTTTTGGGAAAAACAACAACAAATAATCTTAGATTACAATTGTCTGTGACTATTCCCAATCTGAATTTTCTTTCCTTTTTTATGATATTGGGGATCGAACCAGGGATGTTCAACCCTGAGATATACCCCAAGCTCTTTTTGTTTTTTATTTTGAAATAGGTTCTTGCTAGCCAGGTGTGGTGGTGCACGCTTGTAATCCCAGAACTTGGGAGGCTGAGACAGGAGGATCGCAGGTTCACAGCCAGCCTCAGCTACTTAGTGAGGCCCTCCTACCTAGTGTGACCCTGTTTCAAAAAGAATTAAAAGAATTAAAAATGCAGCTGGGAATGTAGCTTGGATGTAGAATGCCCCTGGGTTCAATCCCCAGTACCGCAAAAAAAAAAGAAAAAGAAATAGGTTCTTGCTAAGTTATCATGCACTGGCCTCGAACCTGTGATCCTCCTGTCTCAGCCTCCCAAGTACTGGAATTGCAGGCATGCCACCGTGCCCAGCTCCAAATCTGGATTTTTTTTTTTGTTCCTATGTTATTTTTCTCTCAGAGACTAAATTTTTACACATGATTTTGTAGCAGATGAATGAGACAAGGAAAGTAAGAAAAATTTTACAAAATCTATATTTTGTTCCAGTGTGTTTCTATATTTTAAATCCTATATTGAGCTTCCTTATCACTTAGCTTTGGTGATGAAATGACTTCTGTATCCCTTTGCCTTGTGGACATAAGTCCACAAATAAATCAATTGTTTTTCATTCCTTAATTTCTCTAGCTAGACAAATTTTTCGTCTAAAAGATAGCTTGAAGAATTTCATATTGGTTTTTCACTCTAATCCTATTAAACATTTACTTATTAAAGAAAATGTTTTTGTTTTTATTTATTTTGCTTGTTTTCCTTCAAGAAGATGATTGATCATCACTGTTATTACCACAACCACCTGCATATGCTGATGACAGTATGGAAAGACAAATACAATATTTGATATTTAAATATCTTGTAGTAGGTTAGAGAGTCATTAAATGATCCATGTTGTCACAGTGAACAAATACAATAAATGTGGATAAATGCCTTAGGAAGCTAACTTTATGTACATAAAAGTGAAGAACATGAATAAAAAAATGTGCTGTATTAATGAAAGTAAGCTGTTTTGCCACATAAGGAGTGACTTTTTTTTCTTATTACCTGAGAGTAACATAGTTGGTTATGCCAATGTAGAAAATAGACTATAATTATTCATTCAACCCCTGTATTACAGAACAATAACTTTTGGAAATCAAAGATGTACAGACATAAGAAGGTTACAATCTAGAGTAGGAAACAGGTTTATGAAAAATGATTAAAATCCAGTGTGATCATTGAACCAGTTGAGGTATAATAGGATCTAGTGGTAACTGAGGAAGAGGGAGAAGAGGTCAAAAAAAGAGCTCATGAAAGATGTGGTCCTTGGGCTGCATCTGGAAGACATGAAGAGGGGAAATTATTTCAAATGAGGGTATTGTAACTAGAAAATATAAAGATATTTCCACTTGTACTAACCTGATATAATTAACTGTGACCACTCTGGCAGATAAGACATCTTCTAAATTTACAAAAAGTGCCATTTTGTCATCAAAGGAGTCATTCTTTTTACTGCTATTTTTACAATAAGGAACTAGCTTGTGTCATTGCAGAAAATGGTTTCTAATTAGATTTTCCTAACTTCTAAAGAGCAGTTCTCACTAAATGGCTTTATATTCTTAACACTTCCTTTCAGTTTTCCTAGGTAAGACATAGTTCCCATGACAAAAGATCTTTTCAATATACCTCTCAGTTTTCTGGCAAAGTTGCTCGTTTGTAGAGTCATATGCTCAACTAGTAGAAATTAAAAAGAAAATTGAGTCATTCAATTGGCAATGCTTTTTACACAAACAGTTTGGTAACACTGCAAGAATTTTGAAAATCTTCAGAATCTGAAGTTGCAAAGCTCCGAGTTTGTGTTGTGTAGTGGTAAAAATAGAGAGTAGACCCCACCAGTTCTTCCTTCCAGCATCCCATCTTTCCCTAACTCCTTCTCAGGTTTTCAAAAGGACATGGATTTTTTTTTTAAAGCATGAATTTGTGGCATTAAGGGATTTTGATTTATTTGCTTATTGTGTCTCCATTATCTTAAATATTATACATAAAGAGGCCTCATCTGTCTCATTTATGTCTGTATCCCTAAACCTAGAACAATATACAGCGTATATTAGGAACTCAACAAGTATTTGGTGAATGATTGAAAAAGTAAAACAAATCAATACTGCATGAAGAAAATGTTTTCCTTTAGCAATCATGCTTTTCATAAATAAGAAGACATTATCAGGCTGTCATTTTTCTCAAAAGTAGGAGAGAAGGGAATGAGCATTTTGTGATTAAACATTATAATTGAAAATTCAAGTGTCTGGTTTATTCACTCATTCAACACCTAGTGAATACCTACTATTTATGATAGACAGAGTCCCTTCTCTTGATGAATGTAGATTGGATTAGGTATAAATACACAAAAAAAGGGTCATAATGTTGATCTTTGGTAACTGTAAAAGTTACAACTCTTCAGAAGTGATCTCAGAGTAGTTGTGTGCAGTAAGTATATTTCTACCTAGGTAAACACTTTTATCACCATGCTGCAGAGCTTGGGAGTAGGAAGCTGGGGAGTGAGCTAAGGTCACTATTCACCACCTGCATATTAACATGACTTGTGCTCTGTATCATTCTTAGATAAACATTTTTGGGATCCATTATTTGATGCCATGGAATTGTGGATTTAGAAATACCCGGGGATTTGTTTGGAGTTCCAAAGAGATATGTTCCCTGTCTTTTCAGTAGACTTTGGAGAGTCTTTTATTTAAATGTGCTACAAAAAGAGGAATGTACAAGAAGCTGAGAGAGCAGAGAGGATGGGACAATCAACTATGGATGGTAGAGGGTTAGGCAGAGGCTGGACAAGTAGCCAAGAAAGCCTTGATAGGGAATGTAAGGTGAGTATTGAAGATTGAGTAGGGAATTGTCAGGTAATTAAGGTAGGGAGGACAGTACAAGCAGAAGAAACAGCATGTGCAAAAGCCCAGAAAAGTGAAATTATTCATTAAATTTAGAAAACAGCAAGGCACATAGTGCTTTAAGAGCCACAATTATAAAAGTGGGAGGAGCTTGAGATGAAATGGGACATTTGCAAGGAGTCAGGACATTAAGAATTGATTTCCTTTCAAAGGTGTTTCTTTATTCAATGGTAAGTTAGGAGTCATGGGGAGAGTCTAATTGATGAGAAATTATTCAGATGACTTTTATAAAAAACAATCTGTCAGCTATTTACTGGATTTAGAAATTCCCAGGGATTTACTGGAAGTCTGAAGGAGAAATACACTAGAGACAGATAAGTTAGGAGATTAGTGTGTGACAATCCAGATAATGGAACAAGAGCCCCAGGTACAGTAGGAACAGCAGGAATGAAGAAGGAAAGCCAATTAGAGGGAGATTTAGGAGGCAGAGCTGTCAGGACACTTCCTAAGTGATTTTAGTGTAAAAAGTCTCCTTTCTGAAGATGAGCAGGTTTTTATCTTTGTTTTGGGGAAATCTGTGGTATTTTTTCCATAAGTGGGTATTTATTTTTCTTTTTGTTAAATTCTTTTTAAATGACCGGGACAAAGGCACAATTCAAAAATGTGACCTTTAGTGTTATGTTAGTTAATTGAAAATTCTTCAGAGGCTTAAGAAATTAAGAATGTCTGTGGTTTCCTTCCAAGATCGAGAGACAAAGGTCATTGGACTGAGAAGCTCATGCCACCTGCTGCATATTCTCATCTTGGAGATGTGGACAAATGCCAATGGCCAGATTCTCTGAGCATCAGTGATCCCCGGTTTAGAAATTCTGAGCAGGGAAACTCTCAAGATGGGTCGCCCCTTTCAGGACAGCTCTCAAATTCAGTCTCCTGTTGTCAAGACAGGAGTCTTTGCTTACCATAATGTGAATGTCCTTCCGACCAGCTTCCTTCTTTCCCTTGACCTTAGGCAGACTCTGCTATGGAAATGACTTTTGTACTAGATGTTTTGTTTTGATATCAAGGTTTCCTTTTGTTCAATCTTTTGCTTACTGGTTTTGCTCCTCCATTATTTTCTGATCTGCAACCCCAACTTGTCTGCTCTAATATTTCAGATTCTTGACCTGATCATAGGTCCTTGTTTTGACTTTGATTATGAATCTCTTAGGTATTCATGGCCCAACATTATCCATCCAGCTCTTTTGTTTTCTCATACTACACATTCTTTGCTAAGTCTGCCACAGCCATGGCTTCTAGGACCACCTCAAGTATCTCTCAACTCAAATTTAACATTCCAGTTCAAAATTACCTCACGGTCTCCCATCGCCTTCATACCATCCAAAGAGAACTTGTTCTTTCCCCTTTAGCCCTTATTTTTTCAACCATGACACCCAACGCACTGAGCCAGTGTTTTGGACATCCTTCTTTATAACAGCTTTGTATTATCTTTTATATCTGAGCAGTCAGCAAGTCCTATCAATTTACCTCCCACATATCTCTCTAATCAGTCACCTCCTTTCTATCACCATTGTCATTGAAATTTCACTAAAAACTGTTTTCACTTGTAGTCTTTCTTTCTAGCCCCAACTCTAAGGTCATTCTCTACTTTGTAGCCTATTTAATATTCTTAAACAGAAATATAATATGTCAGTGGACTCTTAAGTTTTGCTTGCATACCCAGCACATACACAGTTATAGGTCAGCTTTTTACATGCCAGGCACTGCCAAAAGATGTAGCGTTATCACAGCAAACAGAATAGTAGAGGTCAATTTCATGCTCTTGTTGGCTTTCAGAAGCACAGGTTAAAAGAAGAACCCTAGTCAAATCAGATGACTTATTTTATTTTAATCCATGGACTCATTAAAACAGCACCAAAACAACAATTTTGAGTTCTCAGTAGTTATTGTAGCCCCCAGTACCAAGCTGTTTGTTTTCTCTTCATAGCTATTAAATAGTTTTTAAATAATTTTAGCCATATTTAAGAAGAGTTAAACATAATTTTATAAGATCTAGTTTGAGGTTACTTTATCAGTTATTGGGATAATGTGGCAAGCCGAATTAGGATGGCTATACTGCGTTGATTCAAAATACCTTGTTAAAAGGTGCTTCTCATTCTTAGTTTGCAAATATTGATGAAGGATACAAAAATAAATTATTATACAATGCCTCAAGTGTTAAAAATGTAATGCTGTAAGTATTTAGAAGAGGGAAAGGGTGACATTTGTGCCTAGCATAGAAATTCTTTCATTCTTTATTCTGCTCATTAATTCATTTATGCATTCAATCAGCAAACATTTAAAGATTGCCTAATAAATAAAAAATTCCTTGGTAGGTGTTGATGATACAGAAATGATTTAGAACTTAAAGGAAATTTAAAATAATGGTTTTCAAAATTTGGGGAGTCTATGGACTCCTTTGAAAATCAGCTAGATACTATGGGTGAAAGATGTAGACACTTAATGAAGATGTCTTAAAGCACACCATGAGACTCCTTGGGATTTGTGAATCTTGCTTAGTGATTTCTTAATTTTCAGTTTTACTAATTGTTTGAATTCTGCCACCCAACCAAAGTTTTTTAGCCTTATTATGAGGTTGATTTTGTGTTCACCATTTACTCCTACAAGTATTATTGGGTCAAATCTTCCAGACAAGCTCCAATTGAGAGATCCATTGCTAATACTAAGGAACTAACCTGTTCAGTAAAATGAGCATGAGCGCCATCTAATGCCCAATTTGAGTAAATGTTGGTAACAACGTAAATTTAATTGAGGATTAGCACGTACCAAAGGGTTGTTATTGCCTGCCATTTGGTTGGTTAATTGGTTCATTTCTCCTTAATAGTCATAAATCATTATTTTTATTTTCACATTCAATCCTTTTATCCCACATCACAGTTCCTTGGCTTAGCATTTATTGTCTGAATTTGAAGATAAGAAACATTTTGTGAATATGTCCTTTTTATTGGTGGAACGACATGATTTGCATATTTTAAAAATATTTTAGGATAGTTTTATGTTTTCAGAATAATTGTGAACATAGTGCAAAGAGTCCCCAAATAAACTCCTACCCAGTTTCACCCAAATAGTATGGTAAAATTATTATGATTAATGAGCCAATATTGATACATTATTATTAACTGAAGACTATTTTAATTTATTGCGTTTCCTTAATTTTTACCTGACATCTTTTTTATGTTCCACAGTTTCTTCTAGGATACCACTTTATATGTCATAGTTATGTCTCCTTAGGTTTGATGGTGTATGTACTTGAATTTTATTATAGCTTTCTATCATTATACAAAATATTAAAACAATTTAACTATTCAGAAAACATTTTCCCTTGTCCTGTTCCTTTGGTAATGCAATATAACTATTTAAGCAGTTTTATTGGGCACTGCATAAACATAAACTATCATTGTACATTTTTCATCTCTAATAGTGGAGAAAAGGTATTAAGAAAGAAAATTGCCCAGATGTTATGATAGAAAGAACTTCAGGAGAAGCTGTAAGAATCATGTTTCCATTTGGGCATCAATACTCATTGGCTATGGTTCTTTCACAAGCCATGAACCCTTTGTATTTGAGTTTCCACATCTGTGGAATAAGGTACATAAATCAGAAAATTTTCCAGTCCTTATACCAAGAGAAGGTAAATACAATTGAACACTATTTTCTGGGTAAAAGTTAATAGTCATGTTTAAGAAAGTATATGAGTGAATGATTATTATGTACCAGTCTAAGCTATACATATTATTATTTCCATATTATAAATGCCACATTTTAGAGAAGTAATTTTCCCTATAGCCGTACCACAAACAAGTGATGGGTCAGATTCCAAAGCCTTGGACAGCTTGCAAAGAGAGAACATCCTTTTCATTATCCATAAACCTAAAATGCTCCATGCAACTGCCATGCCAAGTTTCTGTAATGACCAACCCCAAGATATGAAGGTTCCCTTGTCCCCCGGAATAGGCGACTGTATGAAATGCTATATTACTGAGCCTGGATTGTCACCCAAAAAAACCAAATGTGTTAAAGTCTCAAGAAACTTCCATCTCACACCAACTGAAATGCATTGAGTCTAGGAATAGTCACAGTTTTGTACCACTTGCTAGGATTTATTTACTTACTTATTTATTTATTTATTTATTATTTGTGCTGGAGATTGAATCCAGGGGCATTCTACCTCTGAGCTATACCCCCAGACCTACTTTAGTTTTTATTTGGAAACAGGGTCTCTCACTAAGTTGGAGAAGGCCTGGCTAAGTTGTGGAGGACCTTGCTGAGGCTGTCCTCAAAACTGCTATCCTCCTGTCTCAGCCTCCCAAGTACTAGGATTATGGGTGCACACCACCATGTGGTACCTGGCTCCATTTTCTAGTGTTTTAATTAAATATGTATTTTTGTTGCTTTTTAAAGTCTTCATGAGGTATACTAGGGAAATATTTTTATACTTTTATTGGTGCCTTGTAATTATATATCATCGCGAGATTCAAAGTGATATGAACATACATGCACACAGCGCTTGGTGTGACTCCCTCCAGATCATCCACGCTGCACTCTCTGCCCAGTACACATCAGTGAGATGAGTAGTGATACCTTCATATATGGACATACCATTATTTAAACTGTTCCCTTCATCAGTTTTCCTATTTTCCCTCCCTATCTCCTTCCCTCAGACCCCTTCCACTAGTCTACTGGTCTCGATCTTCCTTTTGTTTCCTATTTTCTTTCTAGCTTCCAAATATGAGAGAAAACATATGACCCTTGATTCTCTGAAACTGGCTGATCTCACTTAGCATAATGTTCTCCAGTTCTATCCATTTTCCTACAAATGACATAATCTTGTTGTTCTTTATGACTGAGTAAAATTCCATGTACACAAAATGCCACATTTTTGTTATCCATTTATCTGTTGATGGACACCTACATTGGTTCCATAATTTGGATATTGTAAATTGTGCTGCTATAAACATGGGTATGTGTGTATCACCATAGTATTCTGGCTTTAATTCTTTTGGAAAATACTAATGAGTGGGTTAGCTGGGTCATATGGTGATTCCGTTCCTCTTCTGAGGAACCTACACACTGATCTCCATAGTTGCTGTACTAATTTGCAATTCCACCAACAGTGTGTAAATAAGGGTTCCTATTTTCCCACATCCTCACAATAATTCATTATTGTTTGTATTATTGATGATCACCATTCTAATTGGAGCTGATGAAATTTCAGTCTAGTTTTGGTTTGCATTTTCCTGATTGCTAATGATGTTGAACACATTTTATATATTTATTGGCTGTTTGTATTTCTTCTTTTGTGAAGCATCTATTCAGTTCAATTGCCCATTTTTATTGTATTATTATTAATGTTAAGTTTTTTTAAGTTCTTTATATATTCTAGATTAGTGCTCTAACAGAGGAGTAGCTGGCAAAGATTTTCTCCCATTTTGTGGGCTCTTTCTTCAGATTTTAGATGATTTCCTTTGCTGTGCATAGGGGGTCCTATTGAAGAAGTCTCTACCAGTGCTTATGTGTGGGAAAGTTGATCCTATGTTTTTTTTCTAGTAATTGCAAAGTTTCTGGTCTAATTTCTAGACCAGAAATTTTATCCATCTCCAGTTGTCTCTTGTGCAGGGAGAGAGATTGGGGTCTAATTTAATTCTTCTACATGCGGATATCCAGTTTTCCCAGCACCATTTGTTGAAAAGTCTGTCTTTTCTCTAGCATATGTTTTTGGCTCCTTTCTCAAAAATCAATTAGATTTAAAGGTGAGGGTTTGTTTCAGTATCATCTTTTATTATCCATTGGTCTATGTGTCTGTTTTTTTGTTTTGTTTTTTTTTTTTGCAGTACCAGGGATTGAACCCAGGGGTGTTCTACCTCCGCGCTACACCCCCGGCCCTATTTTTTATACTTTATTTTATTTTGAAACCAGGTCTCACGAAGTTGTGGAGGGCCTCACTAAGTAGAGAGAGAGAGAGAGAGACCGGGAGAGAGAGAGAGAGAGCTGAGGCTGGCCGCGAACCCGGATCCTCCGGTCTCCGCCTCCCAAAGTACTGGGATTATAAGCGTGTGCCACCACACCCGGCCTATATGTCTGTTTTTGTGCCAACACCGTGCTGTTTTTATTACTATAGCTCTGTAGTATAATTTGAAATCAGGCATCGTGATGTCTCTAGAATGGTTCTTATTGTTCAGAATTACTTTGGCTATTCTGGGTCTTTTGCTTTTCCATCTGAATTCTAGGAATGTTTTTCTATCTCCATGAGGAATGACATTATTATTTTGATTGGATTGCATAGAATCTTTAGGTTGCTTTTAGTAGTATGGCCATTTTGACAATATTTATTCTGCCTATTCAAGAACATAGGAGGTCTTTCAATCTTCTAAGATCTTCTTCAATTTTTTTAGTGTTATATAATTTTCATTGACGAGGTCTTTTATCTCCTTGTTTAGATTTACTCATAAGTATTTTATTTTATTTTTAGGCTGTTGTGAATGTAATTGATTTCCAGATTTCTTTTTCAGTGGATTCATGACTGGTGTATAGAAAAGCTACTGATTTTTGTAAGTCAGTTTTGTGTTTGGCTACTTTGCTGAATTTATCAGCTCTAGAAGTCTTCTGGTTATGTTTTTTTTTTTGGATCTTCAAAGTATAGGATCATGTCATCTGCAAATAGACATAATTTCACTATTTTTCTCTATTTGTATATTTAATTTCCTTCTCTGACTTTATTGCTCTGCTAGAATTTCAAGTACTATATTGAATTAGAGATATTTTGTTGATAACTTTAGTTTCTTGGGAACAGGATGGACTATTGTGTTTCTCAAAATTGAAGAGATAGTATATGTGTGTGATAGGCATGTGGAAGAATTTGCACAATTCTGGTTAAAATGGTGTGCTGAGTAAGGAGTAGAAATATGTAAATGACTTGGCTCCTGCAATATTGATAATTTGTAAATATGTCTGTGAAATTTATTAAATGGCTGCTGTACACTCATAGATCTCAGCCTTGGATGCACATTAGAAAACTTAGGGATAGTAACAGCTTCTTCCAGTTCCATTAAATCATAGTCTCTGGAGGCAATATCCAAAAACAGCACTTAAAGCTCCCCCGTTGATTCTAATGTGTAACCAAGAGTTTCACACGCACTATAACTCAGGGGTTTAATGTTGTTCCTGTACTTTTAAATTTGGCTATGCTATTTATTCTTGTAGTATAAAAATGAAGGCACAGTTGCAACAAATAATAAGCATAATTAATGTTTAGCAGTCAAACTCATTATTAAATTTTGTTTTGCTTATACATCTATCAAATGCATTGCTTTTTCCTGAGATGTAGAGCTTTTGGGAAATCAAACAAACTAAACTTTCTCTGAAACAGTTTAATTACTTAACAGTAAGTGTGTACATCATTGTATGACATTTTTTCATAGAGGTACATTTATTTTTAGCCGGGCGTGGTGGCGCACTCTTGTAATCCCAGTACTTTAGTACTTTGGGAGGCGGAGACTGGAGGATCCGGGTTCCCGGCCAGCCTCAGCTCTCTCTCTCTCTCTCTCTCTCTCTCTCTCTCTCTCTCTACTTAGTGAGGCCTCCACAACTTCGTGAGA
>PVJS01005778.1:0-62648 GCA_004027185.1 Glis glis
AAAATATATATATATATATTATATATATGCATATATGTATGTGTGTACACACACACACACACACACACACACACACACACACACACACACGCACACTGATACTGATTTATAGAAGCTTTATTCATAATATCCCAAACTGGAAACAACCCAGATGTCCTTCAACAGGTAACTTATAAATAAACTGTGGTAAATCCATTACAATAAGGATACGAATGAACTGCTGGTATACATAGCGATTTGGATGCAATTCCAGAAATTACACTAAATAAAAAATAACAAATGGTTAACATACTTCATGGTTCCATCTACATCTTATTCCTGAAATGACAAAATTGTAAAAGTGGAGATGAGGTTAGTGATGGACAGGGTTAGAAAGGGGGATCTGAGGGAGAGAGATGGATTTGGCTATGAAAGAGCCACACAGGATTCTCGTGGTGCTGGAAATTCACTGTGGTGATGTTGGTGTCTTGATTGTGGTGTTGTGCTGTAAATTTGCAATATCTTACCATGGGGGCAAGCTGGGTAATGTGCACATGGAACCTCTATATTATTTCTTATAGTTCAGATAAATCTATCATTATTTCAAAATGAAAAGCTTAAAAAAAACAAAGAAAAAGGACACCTGTCTTTTATTCTTTGTACAATGAAAGTTAACAAGTCCCTGCTCCAGGAATGAGTGGAATAATTTGGCTTGGGTTTGAGAACAATTGTTTTATCTTCCACAAGGGGCAATGGTGGGGTAAGAAGGCCCAAGAAGAAGGTTAGGAAAAATCCAAGACACAGGTGGGATTTGCTTGGATCAGGGTCATAGTAGCAGATGTGGATGAACTCTTTAGACTCTAGCTCTCCTTTAATGGTAGGACTGACATCCATAATTAATAGGTTGGGTTTGGGATGCTAGACACCCATTTTTTAGGGGGTTTCCAAGCTCATGCCCCATTGAGTTTTCATTTCCACTCTGCTGTATGGCTTTCTTTTAAATTAATCTAATAACTTTACTTATGTACCTTGACATTGAACTTTAGCAGTCCTCCCTATATTTTTTTCTTTAGAAAACAATAAATAATCCTTTAGTTCCCAGTTGCAGGTCCATTTAGGGGTACTTGAAAGTCTTTTCAACACCTTGGCTCCTAAGGAGAGCATCTTAAATTGTTGTTGTTGTTGTTGTTCTCATATACTAACATGAGAAATAGATCTTAGTACCGACTTACATGGGAAATAATGATAATATCACTTGATGGTAGTTGAATCCTTTCTGCGCTTCAGATACTATCCTATTTATACTTTGCATATGCTATCTCATAAAAATTTCAAGAGACAGGGAATAACATAAGGAAATTTCTAGTGTTGGAAAATCAAAATAGATAATAGAGGTATATCAGATTTTAGTCTTCTCTTAACGAGAAAGCATGTAAGGTCTCACTTCGACTGGGATCACTGCCTATGTTGCAGGAATTATGCCAAGTGCTGTATTGTTGTCTCTCTATATTGATGGCGGTTTGGTTCCTGGACTCCCTGTGGATACCAAAACTCCGTGGATGCTCAAGCCCTTTTTATGAAATACCACAATATTTGCATATAACCTGTGCACATCCTCCCATATGCTTTAAATCATCTTCAGATTACTTATTATTCCTAATATAAATGCCATGTAAATAGTTGGTATACTGTATTGTTCAGGGAATAATGACATGAAAAAAGAAGTCTGCTCATGTTCAGTGTGAACATGATTTGTTTTTTCAAATATTTTCAATCTGAGTTTGTGCAGAACTCATGCATACAGAAGGCTGAATAAAATGTATATGCATTGTTGCATTTAATGTATGAAAGAGGTATTACTTCAATTTTATACATGTGCAAACCGAGTCCTAAATAACTCTCCTGAGAAGACATTACTAATAAGTGGTGGAGCGAGTATTTATAATCTAAAGCCTGTGCACTTGGACTCCACCTTATCTAACCCACAAGGCTCACCCTCATGGACTTTTCCAGCCCAAACTTGTAGGGTAGAGTTCCTACTCTTAGATGTATCCTTTTATTTTCCATTTCTATTTTGTCATTCATGTTAGTGTCTATCTGGAACAAGTTTCCTCCTAACCCATTAATATTTACTTCTTTCTCATGAACTATCTAATATGGGTTCTTCCTCATATGTATTTTCATCCATACAGCCAATATCTCTAATAGGCACTACATTTATTTTTCTCTACTTTGATGAGTAATGTCTTTTGAAAACTGATTGGAAACAAATGTTTTATACACTTTTTTTTATTAGATAACACATTTGAGTTCACTTGAACACAAGCCCTCAAGATCATTTGGGATCTTCCAGAACATGTTGGTCAACCAATCTTTTCTTGTTTGCAGTGACCCAGAAAGCTCTCTGGAACTTTCTGAGTAAATACAGAAAAGCACTTGCCCCTACTTGAGGATAACCCATTCTCTCACGCCCCTTTTTATGTGACATTTAGCAGGCAAGTCTGGGTATGTCTCCACTGCAGGTTATGAGAATTTTTGATTCTCTGCACTAAATGATACCAATAGGTGAAGGGCTATTTGGATTCTCTGATGTTGGCATGTGTTTCAGATCTCAACTCTTCAAAGAAAATAATAGTGAAGCAAAAGGGACCTTAGTCAAATAAGGAGAGAAACCAGGAGAATAGTGGAAGGGAATTGGAGGAAGAACAGGGGAAGGGAAAAAACAAGGACTGAGGAAGGGAACAGTTCAAATAATTCTCTGTCCACACAAGAAAATGAAAAAGAGAATGGTGGGGTATAAGGAAGGAAATATACCAAGTGATGTTGCATGCATATTTCACTTTTAATCTCACTATTATGGAAAACTACATTAAACAAATAAAATTATAAAAAAGAAAAAAATGAAAACACCTGTTCTCTTTAGAAAGAGTTCAGTTTAGTGAGCTCAGAATATAGATGCACACATATTATATATACTGCTTATTTTTATTGGCCCGAGGTCCATATTAATTAGCTCAATTAAGTGGCTACATCTATCACTGGCCAAGGCTTCAGAAGCTTCATAAATGATCCGTACCTTGCCTGATTATTTTTTCTCAAAGTCTTTTAACATGAGGGTCTGAAAATATAGTCCTTTAAAAAAATGTCAAATATATTTTTCTCTTCAGAAGATTTCTTGAAAACAACAGTCATCAGTTAATCAAAGAGCTCTGCAGAACAAGACAGCCACTGTGCTCAAGCCAACACATCTACAGAATTCTTTACCCACATCTGCACCTCTCTCTGTGACCCTCCTGATCACAGCCACAGCCCATTCGCATGGGGAGACCATTCCTTCTCCTCTCCAAGTACTTGGGTCCACCTGTATACTTGCCCATAGCTGTGAAATTCTACTGGGCACCAGCGAGTACCTTTCAAGGGGGGAAAATATCCATGGAAAAGATAGGAACTAAATCCTGCCTCTCTCCTCCTACAGTCTGCAGTAATTTCCTCAGCTGCTGTGCCTCTGAGCATGAATGAGCTGGGAGACAATGAATCTCTTCAATGGTCATTTCATATGAGAACAATTCCATCCGGAAACTTCCTGCTGATATTACGGACTATTGTCACATCATCTGCCATAGCCCCTTTCACATCACCTAACTCCTTTCACAAAGAGCCTTTAGAAATGACTTAATTCCAGGACCAACAGCCTTATATCACCAAAGTACAGGTAACTGACACCTCACATTTATTAGTTGCCCCGCACACTAGTCACGTGCTCTTTAAATAATAAAGAAAAGACAAATGCAGTGTGTTTCCACACTCAGGAGCAATAAACATCGCAATGGACATATTCCATAGGGGGCACTATAGACCTGGCTTGCCTACACACAGTAATAGGTAGGAAAGAATGTTCTAGTCCAGAGACATGTATATATATATATATATATATATATATATATACATATATATATATATATATATAGACATATATATATACATATACACACACACACACACACACACACACACACATATATATATATATATATATATATATATATCCTTATATAATAGTGCTATTACCAAAGTTTCTTTTGTTCTTGGGTTAAAACAACAGCCCTAGATTGTGACACTAAATCATTTATTGAGAATAGATAAACCCATACTAGGAGGTGAGAACTAGGTAGATTTTAATATTAATTAAAGAAATAAGCATGCACAATTTCACACAAAGGCTGCATATGAGTTGTCTGTGTATAAACTTCCGATTTCTCTCTATGGATTGGATGACAGTACTAAGTCATTTCCATTTAAGTACTTTTTTCTTCATATGGGTTTAAATCTTTTTTTTTTCTGGACATAATATGTTATTCTAGTGTGTCATAATAGACTATTTGGGCCCAGTTTCCTTCCCTAGAAAGAACACCTAGCATTATTAAAGGCTTCGTGTTAAAGTGGAATCAACCATGACCTCAGAATGAAAATTATCCTTTAGGCCTATTGAGAGAAAGATGACGATTTCCTTTAATTCGAACTTCTCTCCATTTCCCTTCCTACGCAGAAGGAGGAGGTAGTGAAGGGGAGGGATGGGTTTTGAAACCTCACTGTAGAGCATGGGAGCTTTTAAGCCCAAAGTTGCTTAACTCTGTGCCATCTTTGCTTTGCTTTGTGCCCCTTCAATCCTTGTCCAAGACAAAAGCAGCTCTTAAGTTCATGTGTCATATTGAATGGGGAGGGTGGGGGAGTGTGTGATCTACATTCTACGTAGGAGACTGGTCAGATTTCTGGAGCTATCATTGTAGTGGTTAATGAGAAAGCAAACAGTGTGTTAAGTGGTTTGCCAAAAAAGAGGTAAAGAATGTCTATTATTAAGGGGATAGAGAGTGGCTCTCACCCACCAGAAAAGCACTAACAGGACCAACATTTTGCAGTTGCATTTTTTAAAAGTACAGCTACCAGGTGAAAAATATTGGTGATAATATATCACACAATAAGCATCATCTTTAAGTGCTCTTTGATATTTTTCTGGGCTTTAAAGTAGATTGGTTTTCTTAGAGAATGTCTGAAAAGGTTAAAGGCTCTCTTAGGAAAAATACTTAAAGATGTAGATTGTGTTTAGAAAAAAAAGCACACAACCTAGATTGAAGATGGCGAAAGCTGTATCTACACCTGTCACAAGTGACTTCAACAAATATATTTTTAAATGTGATCTAAATGTCTTAGTTTTAAACATGCATGTTTGAAAATAGAATTTCAGATGAAGAATCACACATAAAAACTGAACGTATCACCCGGTGAAACTGATGTTATGGTTAGATGTAGAATGGCCCCTTGAAGAGCTCATAAATTGGTTTTGGAGCTGATATAATTGAGTCTTGAGGGTTGTAATCCCAGCAGTAGATAAATCCATTGTAATGGATTTAGCTGGGTGGTACCTGGAAGGCTGGTAGGGTGTGGCTAGAGGAGGTGGTCCCTGGGGGTGTAGCCTTGGAGACAATATATGTTTCCTTCTCCCCCAGCTCTTGCCTCTGGCCTCCCTGATATGAGGAGCACAGCCCATGGGCTCTTCCTCTCTCTGCCTCCTGTCGCCATACCGTGAGATCCTCCGTCCCCGGCCTCACATGGACTGAGCCCCAAACCCTAAGAAAATAAATCTTCTCTAAGTTACATGGTCAGGTCTTTAGATTACAGCTGTGAGAATGCTGACTGGGAAAACTGACAAGGAAAATACATGATTTTTTTCAGTAATTTTAGAATGAGCAAGGAGTTCCCAAGTATAAGAGTGGTCGTGGGCATCACAGAATTACTGCTCTAGTTGATTAAATATGAAGCATTTCTTTATACCAAAACATGTCTTCTGTGAATTTAGGTGACAATCTAAACAGTGCATCCTACCCATGGTGGATATAAAGAAAGGTTAACATTTTGGTCAATTAAATAATCACTGATACCTTCAGGGGAAAGAGCACTAATTCTGTTCACTCTTTCTTTGATCTAAATGCTGTTGTTGAGTCTAACACATGTTTGGCCTCTTACTGGCTTTCAACAGCCCTTTCTTCCACAGTCCGAGAGGCAGCCTCAGTCACTCCTTCTTCTTCACTCCTAAACATCAGAGGATCTGGGTGCTAGTGTTGGGTTTCCTTTACACAGACAACAAAACAGAACAAGACAATCAAAACCCCAGACAGATGATACAGGAAACTGCACACACATTTCTTTCGTCTGCTTTGATTCACATTTTCAAAGTGGTTTTGTGTTTCATCTTCACAAATCATCTCACTGTATTTTTTTTTAAAAAAGAGTTATGCATATGGACTAATGGAAATTCATCATTTCTCTCATAAGCCCCACACCTGGGAAATGATCTGTCTTTGTCCAAAGATCCCACATCCTAACCTCTGGAATAATGTGATTTCTCTTTCCATCTCCGTAACTTTCCTATGCTTGCAGACCCTTAGATTCTAAGCAATTCAGCAGGCACTGATGAATGGAGACAAATACATACCCTCATGAGATAATGTTACATGCCGTTCTCCACCAGGAACTAGCCTTGACCCATCTCAAGACTGTTCTGCTTCCATTTTCTCTTTGCTTCCTCTGAATAGCACTGTTATTAAATATCCCATTTTTAGCATTATTTCCCTTCTTTTGTTGGCCAAGGATCTGTTTCTGGCCTTTTCCCTCTCTACTTCCACGAAGCTGACCTGCTTGCAATTCTCTCCATAAAGTCAATGGAAATTGCATGCTTCTGGCAGCAGTAGGAGAGACAGAGCCACAAAGAAATCAGCCAAGAATCTATGAGCAGGCTATCGATATCAGTGTGCTAGCATGTCTCTTCTGCTAAGTGGTTTGCAAGAGCCTACTTAAAGGGATTACTTAAAAAAATAAACTGTAGCTATAGCTTATGCAAACTCAGCTTTCTAAAGTGATTTTTATTTTTTTATAAATAAGGGAATTAGAAAGACTATTCTTCTGTGGAGAAGAACAGTATTAGAATAAGATTTTCTTAAGGTTCAAGCTTCAATTGCTATAACTTTTACTTGGATGCTTGTACCAAGAGGCTGAATAGAGAAAACTTAAAAAGAGACCTCTCTTAAACACATCTTAGGTTGAATATAACCAGTTTCTACCATGAGTCCAGATTTAACCATTCTTTCTTAGACATACCTCTGCAGATAGATAATGTTAAGTTCCGGCACAGGATTCATGACTATAGTCTCTGCTCATAGTTCTTGCATTTGGGGTCGATAGGTTGAGGGTTAAGAGTGCAGGAGCCTAGAGCTAGTCCATCTAAGTGTATAAGCTGGTTCTACCAGTTACTGTCACATGAACAGGTTATTTTTATTCACTTTTCCATTTGTAAAATGGAGATACTATTAGTGCCTACCTCATGTGATTGTCGTGAGAATTAAATGAGCACTGCAAACAGAGTCTGGCACATAGAGAAGCCCATTACTATTAGTTATTATTATTCCTATTGATATTATTATTCCTTCACTTTCCTATTGGTTGCTGCTATAGTTTGGATCTTGAATGCTCTCCAAAGGCCCGCCCATGGAGTGAAGGCTTGACCCTCAGTCAGGGTTGCAACTGGGAGGTGGTAGAACCTTCAGGAGGTGGGGAGTGCTTGGAGGAAGTTAGGCCATTAGGGTGTGGGCAAGATGTGGAGACTGCAGCCTCTTCCACTTGCTCTTTGTTTCCTGAGCAGGCCTCTCCTCCTCCTCTCTCTACTCCCATGGTATACTGTGTTGCCAAGGCCCAAAGCAACAGGGCCAAGTCACCATGGACTGAAAACTCTAAAACCATGAGCCAAAATCAGTCTTTCCTCCTTATGTATTGATTTTCTCAGGTATTTTATCATAAGGATGCCAACCTCACTAACACGGCTGCCTTAGGTTCCTTTTTGAAGGAGCTGCATAGAATGAAGGAAACAATCTCCCTGTCACCCTTTCTCTTCTCTGTGGGTATGTAATGGGTATGAGTGGGCTAGAGTTCAGACACAACGGCAATTTTCTGCCTTCTGGGCAGTTCGGGAATCTTCCAGTCTTTGACTAAGAGTGCAGTCCTTCTCCATGGCTGGGCATGCTGTCTTCAGACACACTGCTTCCCTTGGCAACCATGCCTCCCTCCTGTGGGTGGGCCAAGTGCTAAGGGATGGTTTTACCTTGTTAGGAAAATTGTCAATGCTATTGAAAAATAACGATTTGCCAAGTACTCAAGTTGCTTGTCTGAGGAAGTCCATAGCATCAGAGTCATAATGACTCTTGCTATGTAATTTTAATTACTGAGTAATTACACTGTTCTAGATACTTTGGTATGTGATTTACATAAATTTCCCTAAATAACCATTTTCACAAATAACCATTTTCCCAAGTCTATGAAGTTGATCTTACTCTGGTTGACATTTCATAGCTGAGAAAACTAAAACAGAAAAATCAAGGTAATTCACTAGAGGACAAACAGTTACCAAATTAAATGGCAGGGCCAGAAAGAAGATTTATATCTTACTTTAAAAAATTGAGACTGTAGCTACAAGGTCATGCCAATGACATTTTGATTTGCAGAGTCCTTTTCTTCCACAATTTTCCTTGAACATAAAATAGGAAGACAAGCATTTCTGAGAGGGTGTTGGTGATGAACATTGTTTCTAATTACTAATCAGAATGCCCCTCCTTAGAAATGTGAAATTTATGGCTATGCACCTTTTCAGGTACACCCGATTCTGCCAAAATTCCCTGCAAAATGGTTATTCTAAATTACAATTCTACCAGTCATGTTTAAGAGACTTAGGTCTCAAAAACTTCACCAACACTTAACATTGTTAGGTTTACATGTTTTTCCCCCAATACCTCAGTGTCTCTTTCTTTCACATCAATCCTTTTCT
Source organism: Glis glis (assembly GCA_004027185.1). NCBI lineage: Eukaryota > Metazoa > Chordata > Mammalia > Rodentia > Gliridae > Glis > Glis glis. The sequence goes on from PVJS01005778.1 coordinate 8,849, forward strand.
ATTTAATTTAACCAGTATGAGTTTTTGCTTTGCACATGATTTTTAGAATAATTTTATTAACGCATTATAATTATACAACATAGATTCAAAGTGATACATTCATACATGCACACATCTCTTGGTGTGTTTCCGTCCAGATCCTTCCCCCGCTCCTCCACTCCCCCCTGCCAGTACATGTTAATGAGATTGGTAGTGGTACCTTCACATATAGAAATAGCATTTTTTTTATCTGTTTCCTTCCTTCCCAAGCCTCCTTTTGCCCCTCTCCTTCCCCCTACCCACCTCTTTCACTATTCTGGTCTCTCTACTCTTTTATCCGGGCTCCCTTTTCTTTCCTGTTTTCTCTCTAGCTTCCACATAAGAGAGAAAACATATGACCCTTAATTTTTTGAGGTTGGCTGATCTCAGTATAATGTTCTCAAGTGTCATGCATTTTCCTACAAATGGCAAACTTTTGTACTTCTTTATGGCTGAGTAAAACTCCATTGTGTGCGTATACCACATTTTCTTTATCTATTCCTCTGTTGACCAATACATAGGTTGGTTCCATAATTTGGCTATTATGAATTGTGCTGCTGTAAACATAAGTATGCTAGTATCACTCTAGTCCTCTAAATTTAATTCTTTTGGAAAAATATTGAGGAATGATATAGCCGGGTCATAAGGTGGTTCCATTCCTAGTCTTTGAGAAACCTCCCTACTGATCTCCAAAGTGGTGGTAAAAATTTACAATCCAACCAATGGTGTATAAGAGTTCCTATTTCCCCACATCCTTGCCAGGATTTATTATTGTTTGTATTCTTGATGATTGCCATTCTAACTGGAGTTAGATGGAATCTCAGTGTAGTTTTGATTTGCATCTCCCTGATTGTGAATGAGGTTGAATATTTTGTCATATTTTCGTTGGCCACTTTTATTTCTTCTCATGAGAAGTGCATATTCAGCTCCATTGTCCATTTTTTTTTTTTTTTTGCGGTACTGGGGATTGAACGCAGGGGCGTTCTACCTCTGCGCTACGCCTCCGGCCCTATTTTTTATACTTTATTTTGAGACCGGGTCTCACGAAGTTGCGGAGGGCCTCACTAAGTAGAGAGAGAGAGAGAGACAGAGAGAGAGAGAGGAGAGGGAGAGAGAGAGAGAGAGAGAGAGAGAGAGAGAGAGAGTGCGAGCTGAGGCTGGCCGCGAACCTGGATCCTCCAGTCTCCACCTCCCAAAGTACTGGGATTACAAGCGTGCGCCACCACGCCCGGCTCATTGTCCATTTTTTTGATTGGGTCATATCACTTCTTTTGCTACATGATTAATGACTTCATGATCAACTCTTCTCCTACCCTTTCCCATCTGCAGAATTTATAATAGTATACACATATAGAAGTAAGGTTTCTTAAAAATAGAAAAATAGGCTAAGCTCCAAATTTGTTTTCTTTCCCATAGGAATAATTGGGGTTTTATTATCAATGTTTAAAACTTGCTACTATTCTCCTTCAAAGAAAACATATCAAGAAAGTAGTAGTTCAGAAACTACAACCACACTGATTAAATATGGTCTGATTCTTTGCCTGGAGTGCCTCCTTGGAGAGACTGGGAGGGATTCCAGGAGGAGATATATTTGCTGATGACTAAGAAAGATCCCCTCAACTCTGGAGCTCAAAGAAATCAGAGAGCTTAAAAGAAAAGCTGTCATCAATAAGGTCCTGGCACTAACTGGGTGGTTCTCTTGGGGGGCTGCTCTTCTTCCTGGTCTGGGGCTGAGGTCACCTACTGCCAGCCCAGCCCAACACCTCACAAGTCCTCTATGTCTTATTCCTTCTTTTCCTACTTGCAATCCTTTTTCTAGTTGTTATGGTGATTGAAAGTCTTCTGAGAAAGAAAACATAACAACGCATTTCTACCAGAATTGTGGTCTCTGCAACCAAAATAACAAAGTCATGCTTACAGTTTGCAAATAAGAATACTAGAACCAGACATTGAATAGGTGTTCTCTCTCTCTCTTTTTTTATACTGGGGACTGAAACCAGAGGCATTCTACCTCCAAGCTACACCACTACCTCTTTTTATTTTAAAACAGGGGTCTCGTTAAGTTGCTGAGGGTCATGCTAAGTTTTTGAGAAAATGTGTTATCTTTCCCCAAATAGTTTACTTTGGAAGATCAGAGGTGCTTTCAAAATTTGAAGCCAGATACTATCTGTCAGAAACTAAAGGGCATTCCTTTGTCCTTTGATTATTCTCATACAGGACATTGTGCATCCTTTGAAGGCAGAAGCAGTTTTTTTGGAAATGAGCAAAATTTAGCTAAAGTCAAACATCATAATTAAGGTGAAAGATTCTGTGAGGAGTCAAAACCAAGGGATTAATTCCAAGAAGCGAGACTGTTTTTAAACTAAAGGTGTAACATTGAACAAGAAGGAAAAAAAATAGAGTTCTTTTCTTCTTCCAGGGATAGAAAACATCCATTTGGACAGTGGTGTGTGTGTGTGTGTGTGTGTGTGTGTGCGCGCGCATGTGTAAAGTGAATTGTTGGAAATATGTAAATGGCTTACTAGGGCCATTTGATTTGTTTTCTCGAGGGACATCAGGTCATCCTCAGTGAGTCATAGTTAGCGACATGGCACATGGATTCCTCCTCTCCAGTACTATAGGATGCCTGAGAGAATGTCCTTCCAGTTTTCCTCCACTAAATTCCCCTCTGGCTCAGCCCCCGTGTCTGTACACCTTGGTTCCTTGGGGATTTTATCTAAATGACCGAGTGAAAGTACACGTGGTGTGACTCTTGCTTTCCCAACTCTGGTTCCCTTATCCTGAGTGTACTTCCACTCGCTCCTCCGATCACCTCAAGTGCTCAAGTGCTGAGTGTCACATTTCCTGCCCTCCCTATCTGTCCCTACCTTATAGGTATGTTTCTATCTCGCTTTTTCTTTGGCTCAACTGTGAGACTTCTGTGCTCTCAGGGCTACTCTCCAAAGAACATAGCAGACATGTCTCTGTCTGCTTTTCCTGGTGTACATATTACAACCATTCTGAAGGAAAACAAATAGAATGTGGTGACTGAGTGGATGCAGGGATAGGATCTCAGATCATTTAGAGCAGCTGATGTATTCACGGTTCTTTGTGTAATTAATCATGCACTGTCTTAGGGTGGTTGTGTGCCTAGACAGAATCCGCTGTTCTAACCCCACCATCTCCAACCTTTCCAGCTCCCCTTGTCCAGATCTTCCTTGCATTCTATTCCAGTGGACTTTATAAAATATTAGATGCAAGTACTAGCTTAGGAATAAAAAAAAAACCCACTTAAACGTTTTAGATCTTAGTTCTACCTCTCACAATTGGCATGTTTTATTTATTTATTTATTTATTTATTTATTTATTTATTTATTTTTTGTGTGGTACTGGGGGTTGAACCCAGGTGCATTCTACCTCTGAGTTATACTCCCAGCTATACTTTTTATTCTTAATTTTGAAACAGAGTCTCACTAAGTTGCGGAGGCCTCACTAAGTAGCTGAGGCTGGCCGCGAACCCGGATCCTCCTGTCTCAGCCTCCCAAGTACCGGGATTACAAGCGTGCTCCACCACACCCGGCAGCAGGTTTTTAATGTAGTTGAGTTTCAGCTCTCCTCTTCTCAAACCTAATGTAAGAATATCTACCTTACTGGGACACTCTAAACGTGGGGTCAAGTTATCTTTGTAAGAGATTTTATTGAGTGGGATTTGAATATACTTCATTTTAATGCTAACTATTTTTCTGGAGAGAAAATAATTAAAATCTTCCCCATGGTCTTCCTATTGAATGGAGAAAAGCAGAATCTTCTGAACAAACATTCCCGCACTTCCATTTTTTGTACTTACATCATTCCTTGTATGCACACACACCATCCCTTAGTCCTTGTTGTCCTAGAGAGGTGTATGTTTGGCTCTCTGAGTCTCTGATCTCTGAGTCCCTTCCTTGCTGTCATCTGTGAGACCATTTTATTTTATCCTTCTTTTTGTTCTTCTTCCCACTATCATTTTTATTTTATTTATTTATTTATTTTGGTACTGGGGATGGAACCCAGAGGCATTCTACCTCCAAGTCATACCCCCAACCCAATTTTATTTCTTATTTGGAAACAGGGTCTCACTAAGTTGTGGAGGGCCTCACTAAATTGCTGAGGCTGGCCTCCAACCTGTGATCCTCCTGTCTCAGCCTCAGAAGTGCTGGGATTACAAGCATGCACCACCAAGCCTGGTGGCTTTCTATTATCATTTAAACACATACATAATATCTTTTCCCTTTTAAATATGTTCTTTGGACCCTTCTTCCCTTTGGACTTTCTCTTCTTTTATTCACACACTAACATTGAGGAAGAACTTCAGGCTCTGGACTCTGCATCTTCTCACTTCTGAGCAGCTCCTCAGTGGGCTGCATAACTCTTCCCCCCTCTCCCTTCTCCTCTACCTTGAATCTGCATTCACCCACCACACAGGAGACCTCAGAGCCAAGGAAAGAGTCCAACACACATAAGCTGTGCAGCCTGCTGCTTGGAACTCAGGTCTACTTCTGACACTTGGGGCCCTGTCACCTTAGGAGGGGACTCGGACTCTATGCCTTAGTCTACTGTTCTATAAAGAGGGGCTAAAACGACCTCATAGGTTTGATCTGAAGATGACTGAGTTGATTTGTGTAAAGTTCTGAGAGCAGGGGTCAGCAAGCTTCTGCCGGCTCGTGGCCTGATAGTTCAAAAAAAGTTTGATTAGGACACAGTCAGGCTCACTCCTTTCTGTGCTGCCATGGCTGCTTCCCCACTGTGAGGGCTGAGCTGGGTGTTCGTGAGAGACTGCACTGCCCGCACAGCCCGAAGCATTTGCTAACTGGCCCTATATAGAAAGGTCTGCTGAGCTCTGACTTAGAACAGGCCTGGCACACAGTAACATGCAAGAATGTTGGCGCCGGGCGTGGTGGCGCACGCTTGTAATCCCAGTACTTTGGGAAGCGGAGACCGGAGGATCCGGGTTCGCGGCCAGCCTCAGCTCTTGCTCTGTCTCTCTCTTTCTCTCTCCCTGTCTCTCTCTCTCTCTCTCTCTCTCCTTAGTGAGGCCCTCCGCAACCTCGTGAGACCCGGTTTCAAAATAAAGCATAAAAAATAGGGCCGGGGGCGTAGCGTGGAGGTAGGCCGCCTCTGCGTTCAATCCCTGATACCACAAAAAAAAAAAAAAAAGAATGTTGGGTAGTGATAAAACTCAAACTTTGATGATAATGACCTTTTCTAGACACTTTTCTGGTCTTCTGTGATGCAGCCTTCTACCGGCTTTTCCATTATTTCCTTTCCCTGGTCTTCCTGATTTCCTTACAGACTCTATTTTTTCTTTTCTTTTCCTGAGCATTTCCAGGATCCTGCTTTGCTCCTCTTACCACCTTTATGTATGTATGTATGTATGTATGTATGTATGCATGTATTTATTTATTTATTTATTTATTTATTTACTTATTTATTTTGTGGTGCTGGGGATTGAGTCCAGAGCATTTTACCTCAGAGCTACACCTCCCAGCCCTATTTTATTTTATTATTATTATTATTTTTTAATTTGGAAACAGGGTCTCACTAAGTTGCTGATAGCCTCACTAAGTTGCCGAGGCTGGCTTCAAACCCATGATCCTCCTGTCTCAGTCTCCCAAGTACCTGCATCACAGGTGTGCACTACTGTACTTGGCTTTTCTTATCAGCTTTATTCCACTTGCTCTATGGAATTTGTCCCTTCTCTTCCTTCCCACTGCCACCCACACTTGTGACTTTGGTTCTCTCTGATTGATAAATATTACAATTCTCTGTCTGTCATCCAAATATTTCGTTTGACCTTTAGACCTGTTTATCAAACCAGTTTTTAGATATCTTCGCTTGAATAACCTGATAACCTCTTCATATTCCCTGTGCCAAAACTCAACCCACGAAGTAAACTTAACTTGTTCCTCCATCCACTCTAATAAATGGACCCCTGCATACTCCATGTATCTACACCGATCAGATTTGCCGCATTTCCTTGGGAGCGTTATTTCTAAAGCATGCATCTATTTGAGTCATTCCTGAGGTTCCCCTTAACTCTTAGGATAATAATACAAACTGCTCCAGCACCAATAGTTTACAACACTGTTCTCCATTTTTTTTAAAAAGTCCTAACCATAATGAAACTTAAAATTATTATTTTCTCCTTCATTTCTATTTATCTATTTATTTATATTTCTGTTGGCACATTGTAGTTATACATCATAGTGAAGGTCAAAGTCATACAAACAAACATGTACACAGGTATTGGTGTGTCTCCCTTAAGGTTCTTTCTCTCTCCTTACATAATAGAGAGATTGATACTGATACCTTTGCATGTGGGCATAACATAATTTGAACTGTTTCTTTCATCAGTTTTCCCTTTTCCTCTTCCCACCTCTGTCCCCCTGTCATTTTCTGCTATTCTACTGGTCTCTCTTCTTATTTATCTGAAGTCCTTTTTGGTTCCTATTTTCTCTCTAGCTTCCACATATGAGAGAGAACATTTGACCCTTGATTTGCTTCTGGGATGCACTGTGGACCTGCCTCTGTCCTCTCTTCAACTGAGAGCCTCCCTTCTCCACCCACATAATACACACAGGTCAATTTGGGTGATTTATACTCCAGATAATCAGTCTTCTCTTTTCCTTACTAACAGAGTCCTGATTTTGTTTGTGATGGCAAAAGACTGCATTTAAAACCAAATAAATACTGTTTTTAAAAGCAAAAAAACAAGCTCACAAAAATTAGAGGTGGCCCTGTGATCTATATGTGGAAATACATGTATGCTTTCTGAGAGAGTTTGGTTTTCCTTTTGCAGTTAGCATACTATTTCTCTTTACCTGAATGTGAACAAAATTCCTGGAACAACAGTGGCCACCTTTATCTTCAGAGAACTACACTTGTAGTAAATATTGTGTTAGCTTTGCTAGTTCCACTGCTAAATATTTCTTCCCCAGCTTATTAGGAATATCACCTAGAAAATAGTTCTAGGTGATCAATAAGGGTACTGAAATTTTTTGCTCATTCCTTTTTAAAGGATTCTAGGTTTCACATGGGGATCTCTCTCCCTCAAAACCAACATACACCTACAACTACATAAAACAACACGTTATTTTATACAGAACACTTGGTCGGCAGTCACTTGCAATGGGGATTGGCAATTTCCAATCAGTAGCAGATACAATAATGGCAATAATTGTATTTCATTAAACACCTGTTCTGGGTATGCCATGACATGTAATTATTGAAACAATCTTACATAGTAACGATTACTATCTCCATTCTGCAGATAAAGAAACTGAGACCGAGAGAAATAAAACGATGTGTTCAAGTGCATTTAGTTTGTAATTATTAGTCAGGATATGAACCCAGAGGCTGCATATGTCTGACCCTGAAACTTGTGGCATGAACCATAATCCTGTCTTGACATCCGGCTTGTCACTGAGCATATTGGCAATCTCAGATATTATTTCACACTTGTTTTGCTTTACATCCTTATTTTGCAAGCAACATTTTTGTAAATGCCATGATTTCTCCTTCTGAGTCTAACACACATGTGTTAAATAAAAACTTACCGGTTCATTTGTTCTAGAGCAAGACTATCTCTTCCACCACCTCTTCCACTACCCCTGTGTGAGTGGTACAAGGCCCGGTATTACAAAAACACTTGTATTCATTGGCTCTTGGCAACACCTCTAAATCACTCCCTCTCTCCTGCATTCTGTTCAGCTTGTAGATAATGCTTTTTTTGGCGGAATCAACATGTGAACCTCATTTTGCAGGATTTGTTAAAAAATATAATTAAAATGTCGTATAAAGGTTTAGGCCAAATTGGCCTGGATCCTAGAACCTACTCTAAGCAAAACCTCAAGGAATATACGTTCATAGAAAAGGCTTGCTCTCTGGGATTCCCTCCCACTTGCTTTAACCTGATATTTTGCTTATTCTGCTATGAAATTCCTCAGAGGAGAGAAACAGTAGCTTGCCTCATTAAGACTCATCATTTACAAGATGTTGACAAATGTTGGCATTTATCCTGTTAACATAATAAATGTGAGAAAAATGACCATTTGGCATAGATAGTTCCATGCAAAATGCAAGTGTGGCTAAGAATGAGGATGATTTGTTATGTCTAAGCAGCATCAGTCAGTGCTACATATTGGAATAAATATGTTTGAGAAATAATAATTATTTCTTCTTCGCCCCACAAGTATAATTTTTCTTTTTTTTTTGGCAGTGGGCAGGCAGGGTAGTTCAAGACATCATCAACACTAAAACTCAGAACAACATCTATATAAATCATGTTTATTTTTTCCCTTTAATAAAGTTTTCAAATTTTTCTTCCCTTTTGGAATAAAGCTATTACTTGCTTATTCTTTTCATACCATATGTAGTTATCTGATAATTATCCATATTTTATGCTCAATATTATAGACCTTTAATTAATTATTTTTTGTGTGTGATACTAGGGATTGAACCCAGAGGCTTTCTAACACTGAGCTATATCCCCAGGCCTTTATATTTTTTATTTTGACACAAGGTCTCGCTAAGTTTTGGGAAACTGTTTTAAGTCTAAAAAAATATTGGCTTAAGGATTTACGGCTTCTTGCTTGCTTTGGCAGAAGACTGCCTTTCTTGAGGGAACTGAAGATAGTGACCTCGATGCCCCTTTGCTATCTAAGCCATTTCCTCCTGTTTTACTACACCTGTTGCTTGCTTTGCTTAAAGGTGGAAGACGGCCTAAGGAGGTTGCTGGAGACAACAGCCTCTGCCCGCTCTTGCAAAAACTGCCAGATAATAACTTATCTTCTAAAGCATTCCTAACACAATGCTCTACTCCTTAGCCAGAGACAATGAATGATTTAATGACCCAGCCTGAATTCTGTAAACCTGTAATAAAAGGAAGAGCTGAGCTTTGTTCGGGGAGTTTGGCTCTCTTGTCTTCTCCCCTCTCACCTCTTTGAGACCAGGAATAAAGTCTCAAGAGCATTTATTTCATCGTGTTGTTCCGTGCGCTGCTGGCACAGAGCCCGGCACTAACTTACTGTACTTTAGCCTAAAAGCTGTGATCCTCCTGTCTCAGCCTCCAGAGTACTGGGACTACAGGCATGCACCACTGCGCTGGGCTTAGACCTTTCATTTTAAAGCAGAATAAATGAAATAAAAATAAGTAAAAAAAGTACAAAGTACAAGGAGCTCTTTTAATCAGTTTTTGAATAGAAATGATTTAACATCTATTAACAAAAATATCATGAGAATACAATTTAAGTTTAAAGAATTTGAATTTGACACTGAGCTTCTAGACATGTGTATACAAGTGTCTTTACATGCACTTGTTTTAGAAAACAAATATGAAGCCCCTGATGTCCGGCATCTGGATGGGTATTCGGAGCTGGGCCTTGGTGTTCTGTTGAGCATAAACACTTTCAGAGAACATCAGCATCAGAGAAGACAATACTGTGATGGATGGATACAACAGCAAGAAAGGTCTATAATCATAACTGAGTACTGAAAATATCATGAACATTGTTGAAATCACAAACATGATGAATCCACGCCCCGCATCCTGGCTCCTATGAGTGGCTATGGCTTTCTAAACAGTTAATTACATCTTTTTTATCTTTTTTAATATATACTTTTATTGGTGCATTGTAACTATACCTCATAATGAGGTATACAGTAATAGGAACATACAAGCACAGAGAACTTGGTGACTTTCCCCTCGGAGCCTATCCCACTCCCTCCCCTTCCCTGTGCATAATATTGGGATGGTATTGATAACTTTGTATATGTACAGAGCATTATTTGAAGTGTTTCCTTTATCAAGTCTCCTCCACTGGCCTCCATCTCCCTCTGCTAGCCCCCTCCCTCAGGCCAATGGGGTTTCTCCTCCTTTATCTGGAGTCCCTTTTGTTGCCCTATTTCAAATGTCTCTAGCTTTCACATATGAGAGACAACATATGACCCTTTACTTTTTGTGACTGGCTAATCTCACTTAGCATATTCTCTAGTCCCATCCATTTTCCTGCAAATAACATAATTTTGTTCTTCTTTATGACTAAGTAAAATTCCATTGTGCGTATAGACCACAGTTTTGTGATCCATTCATCTGTTGACGGACACATAGGCTGGTTCCATAATTTGGCTAATGTGAATTGTGCTGCTATAAACATCTTTAGTTTCGCTTTAGTCGTCCTCCTTCTAGGCAAGATTTACTAAGAAATTTGTTTAATTTGTCAAAAACAAGTGTTCTGGTGGTCTTGGGATAGGGAGAATTGACAATACAGGGACATTAATACAATCATATTACATAGTCACAATCTGAATTCAGATTTTTCTGACTCCTCCCTTTACGTTTTAAAGGGACATCTGGGATACCACGATTAGAATGTTAAAGACGGTGATGTCACCAAGATAATATATCAACCCACTAATGTTTAAAATATATTAGATATAAAAGTACTTATACTATGATTACAAGTATTTAAAAATAGACACCGAGCCCAGCATCGTGGCATATGCTTGTAATCCTAGTACTTGAGACTGGAGGATTGCAGGTTCGAGGACAGCCTCAGCAATTCAGTGAGGCTCTCAGCAACCTAGTGAGACCCTGTTTTGAAATAAGAAAGAAAATTGGTCCGGGGATGGAGCTTGGAGGTAGACTGCCTCTGGGTTCAATTCCAAGTACCACACACACACACACACACATAGACACAGATTAGAACAAAACAAATAGATATGATGGCTGGAATTGACTGATGGCCATATAGAAAAATATGCAAGAAGAATTATATAAATGGAAATGATCACACTATTTCTATGAATAATTGCAGTCTAAGCTTTATTGTCTTGTCCTTTCTTGATAGACTTAACTGTTGCCCCAAAACGTTGCCTCTCAGAAGATTTTGAGGTATGGCAATGAGGCAGGAGCTGCCGATGGAGTTGACCAGGTTTCCTGGCAGAACTCCACTTCTCCTTCCTTCTTGCTCACCTCTTTAGTTTGGTCCTTTACAGACTTAGAGTATCCCTGACAACCCACATCTTTTCTCCCTGTCCACCTTCATTTGTCTGCTCACAGCTGGTCTCTTCTGTGGAGATGCGGTAGAGTCCCATCTTGACCTTGGAAACTGACTGGGGAAGGATTCTGCTGGCCACCTAACGTCAGCTTCTTCCTTTTCATCCCTCTGTCTGGCAGGTTGGATAACACACAGTTGACAAAAGGTAAAGCCCACTCTGCTGTAGGAAAGGAGTGAAATCATTTACACTGCTCGAATATCGAGCAATTTCATCCCATTTTGAAAAAAAATGTGCAAATCTCATTGAGATGACTGTACCACTTCAATGTGGACATAAGCCATTTCATGGTACCGTTTTAACAGGTCCTTAAGTTTATGATGTTTTCGAAATAGAGATAATCTCATAGTATCTGAAGTATTATTATCATTATTCAATTTTTAAAAATGTGATTACACACTTTTGGGTGTGATAAGGAATGCCCAGGAAATCACTAACAGAGAGAAATATAAAGGGTTTTTATAACTATTAATTTCTTCTGTAATAAAATATGTGAGCAAATTAACATAAAATTGGTACATGTGAATCTGTGATTTTTAATTTAATATTTGGTCTAAAATTTTGAAACAGTAGAAACAGAACCACTTAATGTTTATCTTACTATATTTTTAATATACTTTTATTGGTATCTTACTATATTTTAACATTCAGTATTTTAAAGTATTCCAATACCATTACCATTTAAATTATGTTATTATTGTTCATAATATATACACATTTTGTTAATGATTCTTTTATTTGGCATCAACACTTGTAAATTATTCTCAAATATAATTGATGATGAAATAAATTAGAAGCAATTAAATAATGCTTACTGGTAGAATCAGACTATACACAGCAGGGATTTGGAATAAATAGGAGGGTTACTTGGATCTCAGCTTTTTGTAATGTCCAAATGTGCTATTTTTATGGTGTTTTCAGCCACTCCAGAGACTTGATACAAAGAGCAAACACGTTGAGTACTAAACTCATTTATCCGTTCACTGTTAAATTTACCTGGCAAATATTTAGGGAACACTTGCAAGGTACTTTGTTAAGAGTTCTTAGCAGACCAGAGGAATATATAGGTCCTGCCCTCAAAGACTAATGATGGAACTTTTAGAAAGTAGACAATTGGCATGCCCCTGCTGGGGATTCATGCCCTAATCCTTGAAGGTCCATGGCATGTGGAAATATTTACTTTGAGGATAAATTAGAATTTCCTGATAGCAGAGTGAAGAGCTAGAAGGTGGGCAGTTGGCAAGGGCCTGAGCCCTGCAGCACATCCCGTGATACTATTCTCCTCAAATCATATTCACTCTCATTAAACTCACCCAATGTTGCTATTAAATGAAATGTATAAGATATGACAAAATATAATATTCTCAACATCTGGTACTTGGGCTTTAAGAGGGCTCATCTCCTATGAAGGCCAGGGACTTTCAAATGTTCCAAGGGGAATCTTCAAGGCACAGATGTCTTAGGAGGTGGGACCTCCCTCTGAGCTACACAGAGAGGGAAACTGACACTTTTGCAGATCAACCGGTTCAAAAACTTGTCTAGTGTGCTTGGGATGCTTGTCTGTCTGGTGAATGTTCTGGAAGTTTAGAAGTTTTGAGGCTATTCTGAAGAGATATTTAGGGTTCAGGATATACATGGAAAACTACAGAGATTATCAAAACCAAAGTCCTCCTGGTAATCAATCCAACCTCCCTAGTACCACAGCCTGGAACAGGGGTGTTTAATGCTTCCTGGGCTGTATGTGAAGGCATCGGTGCTCTGAGGATTTGGATCTGGATTTTTCTGGAATGTACAGGTATTCATGGAAGTGTCATTGGGTTAAGGTAGCCTATAGTCCATCTATCGATCCACAGAGAAAATAGAACAAGGTTGTGTGGGAGATTTAGACTGGACTTCTCTTCATTCTAGAAAGGGTTCACTTGAAAAGGAAATGAAAGTTTGAGACAGGTCTCACCTCAGTAAATATTCTTAGCTACATTTCTAGAGAGATAATCTGAACAAAAAAAAATACATTGGATATTACTTTGAACATGTTGAAATACAGTTTCATTGAGACCTACCATTTTTGGAAATCTGGCTTTGAATACTGTCATCACAGTTTAACCCAAAGGATTTCAGAGAACCATTGACTGGAATAATCCATTCACATCTATGAGGATAACTCTAAATGTGATTTAGCTCCTGATTGACTCTAACATGAGTTTATCTCAGGTTGCATTTGGGTTTTCATTTTGGAAGATGATCTTTAAATAAATCTCAGCCAGTAATGCCAAGAGACGTAAAGTACATTTCTGATGCACTGAGAAACTCGGTTTCTCCTTCTGAAGAAAGAGAGTCCCTAGATTTGCGCGGGAGAAATGATCTCGTTTCAGAGGGAAGGTGTTTATGGAAATTGATATGTGAATATTTGCAAATTTGAGGCTTTGCAGAATAAGGTCACTTTATTTGTATACTCTGATATAAATCCCCTATTTTTTTTCATGCTTTTGTTTGCTTTTGGGAGATTGCCAACTTCAAATAAAAGACTAGCTGCAGTATTAGATCAGACAACTTCAACATAGGAAAAATTGACAACCGTGGCTCTAGAAAGTTCGTTTTCTGCCTTCAGCCATAGAGAACAAGGCGCCCTCCTGTAATCAAATATGTACAAACATTTAGCGTCGGGTCTTCATATTATTTCCAGAACTAGCAATACTGCGCATGTTCAGGTGAAGTTTGCTTCAGGTGTAAGATGAAGGGTCTCTTAGTAATAAGGACTTTTATGCTGAGAGGAATAATGATATCATTCCTGCTCTGTTTTAACATATGTTTTTTCTTGTGAAAATTTGATTACTAGTAAAGTAAAATCCAAACCAAAAAAAAAAAAAGTGACAGGTTTTCTGGTGACTGGCATATTTGTAGACTTTGTCAGTGACCTAAATTTGAATAAGGCTAGATTCTAATGGCTCAGACTGTCCTCCATTAAACTTAAGAAAATCCAGTTAATTAATCAGCTCTGGGTATTAAATGAGCTTTGTCAGCCTGACAGATGAGGGGAGTGTAGGATTTGTGGTGTCTTGACAGTGAACGCTGATGATAGTAGAACCATAGTGACGGTGAACACAGGGTCCCTTACATCTGGGGATCCAAAGACAGAGGACAGACAGGTAGACCAGCAAGACCGCAGGGAGGGGGACAGGGTTCACTTCCACATGCCTACACAAGCCTGTGCTCTCTCTCATCACCAGCAGTATTATTATTATTCCATTGCATTGTTTCTCAAGATATATTTTGAAAGCTGCATGCTAATAATTTAGTACTAGCAGAAACACATACCACCCTCGTGTCAGTTTTCTTTCCATCAAATATAAACCAATATGGTTCATCACAGAAATTGGAAAATCGTGCCTTTTTCAGTAGGGTCCTCGGTCCCAGTGAGGGCTAATATTTTAGTAAATTTACTGTAAGTTTATCAATTCTTTAGTAAAACTATAGGAAGCTTAAGAGAATGGACCCTGGAACATTACTTATTTAAATTTCTTTTTCGGTTATCCCAGAGAAGACAAATTTCACAAATGGGGAAATACTTGCTTCTACATTATTATTATTATTATTATTATTATTGTTGTTGTTGTTGTTGTTGTGTGTGTGTGTGTGTATGTGGTAATGGGAATTGAACCCAGGAGCAGTCTACCTCTGAGCTACACCCCTAACCCCCCCATTTTTTAAAATTTTGAAACAGGGTCTCACTAGGTTGTTGAGGCTGGTCTTGAACCTATGATCCTCCTGTCTCAGCCTCCCAAGTACTGGGATTATAAGCATCCACCGCCATGCCTGGCTGTTTCAGCATTATTAAAGTTAATTTTCTAGGATTGCTTACCATTCTAACCCTTTACTTACTGAAATAGTATGACTGCTATTATTCCTTTGTAGTGACATAGGTGAACAGTCAAAATCCATTCATTCGGCAAGCATCTTAGACGCTGAGTCACGTTTTTATGTGAATCATTGTCGTGCATTTTTTTTTTACCTGCATTTATTTAAAAATACGAAGTATTTGAGCAAGATGTTATAGTAAAGCTGTTCTATCTGCCAGGGTGCCTACAGTTAGGTCAGCCTCAGTTTACCACACACAATATCTGCTTTATAAAGCAGCAGTATTTATCCATTCTCTTTTATCCTCTGCTCTTTCCCCAAATTGCACCATCAATAGTGCCTGCATCATAGGAGAACACTGGTCATTTTTTCTTTCTTTTCTTCACGTAGAATCAACTTAAATCTCTAAGTTTGCCACAACTCTGGACCCTACAGCGTCATCTTTTTCTGCAAATAATTAGCAAAGCAGCCTCAGTCAATGATAGCACTTGAAAGGAGTTGGAAAAAGCAGTTCTTCCTTCCCTACTCCTTCTTCAAAACACTAAACAGCCCCATTTGTACAAGGGTCAATTAAGGATATTTAGTATATTCTGATCTGCCAATGAATTGTCTGGAACTCAACAGCCCATTAGTGAAGATTGAACAAAGTCAACCTCCAGTGTCTTTTTGAAGTAGGCACAAGTAACGTGTATTACAAAGGACTGAGTTGTTAACTCATGGGAAACGAAGTTAACAAGGTATTTTTAAAAGCCTAGCTATTGCAAAGAGCTCTTAAGCTAATTATGCTCAGAAAAATAGCTGATTCTTGTCTCATAAGAGACAGCACCTCCTTCAAACAGGTATAGGAAATTCTACACAGCAAGACCCTCTTAGCTCCCCACGTGGCTGCTTAGAAGCAGTCGCCTTAGAGGTCTCCAAAATGTTACCCCATTTCTCAGAGACTGCCGCAGACACCACGGATGGCACTTAAGCTCCAGGACTAATCCCTTGTTAGAATATAGTTATCTTTGAGAAGATGACATTTTAAGCCATTATCTGTCATATTTCCTGGATTGAAAGAAATGGCTAAAGTCAGGTCCTAAGTGAGGGAATGAAAGTAGAGACGACAAAGCCCTTCGATGCTCCAGGGAGACAAGTGTCATGTTTCTAAGAATCTGGTTCTCCTCATACCAAGCCTGCGGTCAGATTATTGTACAATCTGTCCTGGGGCTGCCTCCTGCACTGTATAATCTAGATTTCTTTTGTTCTCATCTCTTGGCAAGACCCCCCGATTCGAAGGAGCTGAAAGTCTTTCCAAAATAAGTTGGTTCTCATCCTCCTCATTAAAAAAATGCCGTTCGGAAATCCTGCCATTTGTGACAGCGGGCATGTACCTGGAAGACATTATGTTAAGCGAAATAGACCAGACACAGGAAAAAAAAAATACTCTATGATCTCACTTCTATGTGGAATCTTAACAAAGTCAAGTATATAAAAACAGAGAGTAGAAAGGTTGTTACCAGCTGGGCATGGTGGCACATGCCTGTATTCCCAGTATTTGGGAAGCGGAGACAGGAGGATTTCAGGTTCAAGGTCGGCCTCAGCAACTTAGTGAAACCCTGTGTTAAAACAAAAGTAAATGAATACCCCAGTCAAAGGACTGGGGTAAAGGCTCAGTGGTAGAACCCCCCTGGATTCAATCCCCAGTACCAAAAATGAATGAATGAATGAATGAATGAATGAATAGGTTATCAGGGGTGGGAAGATGGAGGAAATGAGAAGAAAGTAGGACAAATGGTACAAACTTGCAGTACTTAGGACAAATAAGTCTAGGGATCTCATGCATAACAGGAAGACTGCAGTAAAAATTATTGTATTGTGTTTAGAAAATTTGCTGAGTAGCTTTTAGGTGTTCTTAACACACAGGGGCATACACACAGAGAGGTAACTGTGAAAGACATATATATCGATTGTTTACCTGTAGTAAGTCTTTCACTATGGATGTGTTTGTCAAAAAAATCATGGGGTACACCGTAAATTTCCACAACTACAAAAATGATATTCCTTGACATGAAAATGTTACGGAAAAGTGAAAGTAGTTGTTAATTGTATTTCTCCATATTTTGGTGACTATTTGACAGCTTCTTGACCTTCCTCCTCCCTCTCTGTCTTCTACTCTATACCTTGGTCATCTAGCCTATTTCATCTCTTTTTAGACAACCCAAGTCCTGAAGGACCTCAATTGCAGAATTTACCCTGCCCCCCTCTCCCCAGAGTGTTTGGCCTGAACTTCATTAGGGGAGTGGTGGAAAGGGACAAGTAAGACCCTGGCTTTCCTCATCTTGCATAAGATAACTCTCAGATAACAGATAATGCCACACCACCTTCTCCTTTTTTAAAATTCACAACCCAGGGGTTCTGTTTCTCTCTTTTTTTAAGGTAATTTTTAATAGTTTTGTTGGTGCTTTGTAATTATACATCGTGAGGTTCAAAGTGATACAAACATACATGCTCACAGCACTTGGTGTGTTTCTCTCTGGATCCCACCCCAGTCCCCCTCTTCTTCCCCCCAGAACAAATTAGTGAGATTGGTAGTAATACTTTCATTTATGGACATAGCATTATTTAAACTGTTTCCTTCATCAATTCTCCATTTTACCCTTCCCACCTCCCTCTCCAAATTCCCTTCCACTATTCTTTTTTTTTTTTTTTGCGGTACTGGGGATTGAACCCAGGGGCATTCTACCTCCGAGCTACACCCCCAGCCCTATTTTTTATTCTTTATTTTGAAACAGGGTCTCATGAAGTTGCGAAGGGCCTTACTAAGTAGCTGAGGCTAGCTGCAAACCCAGATCCTCCTCTCTCAGCCTCCCAAGTACTGGGATTACAAGCGTGCGCCACCACGCCCGGCCCCTTCCACTATTCTATTGGTCTCTCTCCTCATTCATCTAAAGTTCCTTTTATTTCCTATTTTCTCTGTAGCTTCCACATATGAGAGAAAACATATGACCCTTGACTTTCAGCAAGTGGCTGATCTCACTTCGCATAATATTATTTAGGTCCATCCATTTTCCTGAAAATGACACGATTTTGTTTTTCTTTTGGGCTGGGTAAAATTCCATTGTGTGTATATATACCACATTTTTGTTATCCGTTCATCTGTTGATGGATATCTAGCCTGGTTCCATAATTTGGCTATTGTGCATGGTGCTGCTGTAAACAGGAGCTCTATTTCTAGTTACACATAATCATTAAGGGGAAGGCAAGTCATATCCCTGTGCTAAGTCTGGAGTCCCTAGTCATGGAATGAGTTGATCTCTCCTCTTCAACAAAGAAGACTCAATGACTTGGTATATAATGGAATGGTTAGACATAGAGTGATTGTACTTTTGATTCAAGATTGTTCAAAAGGCCATTGATTATCATGTTGGTTAATATCTATTTTTTTTTCAGACCACAGCTTTTCTTCCCCACATGCAGCAAACTCATCCTCCACCTACTTACAAACATTTTGTACAAGCATCCCTGGCTTCTTATTTTGAAGACACAGCGCTTTCACTTCTCCAAAGTTGAGTAAAAGATCAGAAATAAATATGTGCTAATGGAAAACTGTTGGTTTGAGTAGTGATATCATCTGTGATTGGAAACAGGTAAGAGATGGAGTCACAAATGAGCCCCAGGCTAATAAAAGGAAGAATAGAGTGTGGATGAGCCAAGAGAGAATCTTGACTTATTCTAGATTGAGAAGCAGGTGGAAAGAAATGGATCAAGGAGTGTTCCCCTTCCAGACAGCATGGTGTAAAAATATGCAACAGTCACAAAAATGGATGAGCCCTTAGTATTTACTGACCTTTTTTTTTGCGGTACTGGGGATTGAACGCGGGGACATTCTACCTCCGAGCTATACCCCCAGACCTATTTTTTATTCTTATTTTGAAACAGGGTCTCACTAAGTTGTGGAGGGCCTCACTAGGTAGCTGAGGCTGGCCCCGAACCCGGATCCTCCAGTCTCAGCCTCCCAAGTACTGGGATTACGAGTGAGTGCCACCACACCCGGCTCATTTACCAACTTTCAGAGTAATGATCACACAGGCAAATTCAATCTACTGGGACCTGGAATCTAAGAAAGAGAGCAGATATCACCCCAAATCAATCAACAGGATCTCTGTTAATAATGACAATCATGTAAGTACACGTATGACTATAAGTAAACAAAGTTTATCTGACATTTATGATGCTGGGTAAACATGTCATCTGGTATTGAAAACACTAAGTATCTTCCCAGGTTCTTGGTTCCTCCCACCAGTGCAATCCATTTTTCTCAACCTCATTTTAGTTTCTTGTATTAAAATCTGTGTGTGTATATTTGTGTGCGTGTGCATGCATACTTTTCTACTGGGTCCAGTTCTTATCCATGAAGATTTCCTCTTACCCAAAATCTTAACTCTAAAGGATGACATGATGGTTACTAAACTTATTCCTAAAGATGTAATTGTCAACTCAAAACTAACCATACCATGTGATTTTTAACAGAGGTTATTTTGAAATGATATCATTCTACTGGGGATAGAAAATATCTACCTTAATCCCTGAAAACCAAACCTCAGTGGGAATAAAATGGGTGGAGATAGACATGCTGGTGTCCTTAGGTGAAAGCTTCAGGTTCTATTTCTAGATTTAGATTGCTGTCTTCTTTATGGAGATTCTTCATAACTGGGCTAGGAGTCATTTTCTTTGATTGTGGATGGAGAGAATGACAAGGGATGGACCTCTTGAAATGACAGCCTGACAGCCCTTAAATCAAGGATGAAGATTAAACAGACTAATGAATCAATGCTTTAAACCACCCACCCCTGGGAGATCACATCAGAGTCCCATCAACCATAGTCCGGTCAAGGAACATTCTTTCCTGTCAAGTGGCAAGTCTCCTATTGTTTTGTTGAAAGTCTTATTCCTTTCTGGCAAATTCCTCTACTTAAAGGCGACAGATGTCACTCCACATAATTTTACAGTTCTTCACCAGGATCCAAGAGCTATGATCCCTTGAACCAATAGAGTGTTGTAAAAAAGTATGGTGGTAAGTGTATTTTCTATTCTGGAATCAGTTTTTTCCACCATCGGTCCATTTTAGTTTTAATAGAGAAATTTTTATTCCGCTTGTTTAAATGTTCTCATAAAAAGGCCGTATCCAAGATGCCAGCTGCCTTCAGAGTTTCCTAGAAATGCCTTGATCTGTCACCATCCAGTGCATACGAATGTAAATTTTAAAAGACTTAAATCTTAAAGCTTTCAAGAGGGCTCCGAGTCATGCTCCTTCTCACCTCCCATTTATGTCTCTGGATTAATCAAAATTTCTGATGCAGTTCTTTTGAAGTTGTTAATTTTATTGGAGACATTGGTATGTGCTCGGTGCATAGAGAAGCATAAAGGCAGAATTTTTTCCCCCTCCTTCTCCACTAGCCAATATTTCTCTAGAAAATAAAAGTATGTGAAAATAGCGACGAACTTACAAAGCAGATATTAGATTTTTGTTCTAAAATGAATTTGGATGATGCATATCTTAATGAACAGGAGATAGGGATTTCTTTTAATTAAATAATTCATTGTTTCAATTAAACAAACTTTGTTTTGTGTCACTGCCATCCTTTAAGTACGGGGAACTTTTGTCTTTCACATTCTGCTATTTCCTGTTGCTTCTCAGTTGACATTTTGCAAGCAAACAGAATTGCAGTGTATGCATACTCACGACTTCATTTTAATACAATATTAGTATCTGATCTTTGACTCATTAAATGACAAGACCTGTCATCTTTGACTTGCCACTATTTAACATTACAGACCTGTCCCTAATAGCTCTAATACTTATTATTTCCTGAAATGTTGATGAGCACTAAGAATGACAGAATAAGCAATTGTTTAGCAGGCAAAAACTAAATGATCTCATTTCCAGTGCAGAGATGTTACTAGATCACAATTATTTATATCAAGGGTCACTCTAAACCAATCTATATAAATCTGATTAGTTATCAATATATCTATATTAACTTCTAGGTATTAATTTCAGAATATAGATATGTAATCTGAAATTTTTAAGACATAAAACATTGTTTAAATTTGCTATTTATAGCCAGGCGTGGTGGCACACGCTTGTAATCCAGGTACTTGGGAGGCTGAGACCAAAGGATCTGGGTTCGCGGTCAGCCTCAGCTACTTAGTGAGGCCCTCCGCAATTTAATGAGACCCTGTTTCAAAATAAAGAATTAAAAAATAGGGCTGGGGGTGTAGCTCGGAGGTAGAATGCCTCTGGGTTCAATTCCCAGTACTGCAAAAAAAAGTTTGCTATTTATTTCAAAATTATCAATGTTTTTAATGGCATGGTGCCTGGGTACTAAGCTGGTTTTAATTCAGCAGTGTCCCACTTCGTTTATTTTCTTGTTTAACAAGAACATTGAAAGAGTGGCTCTAAACAGACAAACTCACCCTTTTTTTTCAGGTCTCCTGCAAGAGAGATTTGTCAAGTCAGCCAGGCTTATTAAGTGCTAAGTCCTGTTAGAAATCTTAAAAAAGCAGAAGTCATAGCCTCTTCCCCTGGAGAACTTGTAAATTTGCAAGGTGAGATGGAAAAAACATACACGAAATAACACAGTAACACATGCGAGGCCACATATTGGTGATGCGTGTAGCCCAGAGCAGATTACGTACAGACAGACAGACAAACTCTTAAGGGAAACATTGCCTTGTCCTGAAGTTAGGTGAGGAAGGAAGCACAGGTGCGTGGGAACGTAGCTTTTGCAGGAAATACGCCTTCAGGGTGGGTTAAGTCCAGTAAGGAGAGTGATTCCAATTTGGAGGGCCAGGTGGCTGCCTGGGGAGAAGCCCAGTGGAGAGAAGAGGCTGGGGGTGAGCGTGAGCCCTTTTCATCTGCACCTGCAGGCCTTTGACACGGGGCGGGCAGGCACCAGGTGTTCATACACCTCTCTCCTCTCTCTTAGGCTCTGCTTGTTTCTCTGGAAATCAGGTATTGCTCCACAGGATGACACAAGGATGTGCAGGTGGAAAATGATACTGAGTGTCAGGGTCACCCGGCAACTCTGCGTGCTGTTGCTTTCCTCTTGAAAAAAAAATTATTGGTGCATTTTAATAATACAGGAGAGTGGGTTTCATTATAGTGTATTCCTACATAACACGATCTGATCAATTTCACACCCAGATATCTTCCTTTGCCCTCTCCTCTCCACTCCATCACCTTTTTCTACTCTACTGGCCTCCCTTCTATTTCCATGAAACAACCCCTCTCCTCCTTTTTCTCCTTTTTCCCCCCTCTTGTTTCCACATATGAGAGAAGGCATGTAACACTTTCTTTTATTTCTGAGTCTGGCTTATTTCGCTTAACATGCTACTCTCAGGTGCAACCCATTTTCCTGCACGTGACATGATCTCATTCTTCTTTATGTCTACATAAAATTCCATTGTACCTATACATCTACCTCATTTTCTTTATCCACTCATCTGTTGATGGACACATGTAGGCTGGTTCCATAACTTGGCACTCTGCACACAAGTCAACTCAAAATGGATCAAAGACCTAAGAATATAACCAGAAAATTTGCAACTGCTAGAGGAAACACCATCTAACACGTGGGCATGGGCAACAACTTCCTGGATCGGACTCCTATAGGTCAGGAAATAATACTAAGAATCAATACATGGGTGGTATCAAATTAAACATTGTTGTGCCTGTGCTTCCTGTTTCTCTAGACACATAGAGATGCTAGATGGGAAACTTCCTGCTGTCAGGACAGGGTATCTCTGCTCTAAATATTGCCTTATTTTTGCAAGTCATGTCAAGTGGCAAAATCAGTGTGACTATGCAGTAAGAGTCACACAGGACCTGTGGCTGGGGCTGACATAATGAATCCATGCTTTATTAAGAGGCATGCTCCTAACCAACAGAGCACTGGGAAGGAATCTTAGCGTTCTAGCTCCTGGAATGGGCAGAGCCTTGTCGATACACCATGGACCTCAGTTTCCCCAAAGAGAATAAGGTAGTTAAGCTGACATCCCTAAGGTCATTTTCAAAAATTATTCCCTATCATTTTATGTTTGTTCCTAAACTAGAGACATGGATATGACAAATGAAATTTTCTGGGCACAAAACTTAATGTATGTGAACTTGATGTGGTCTCGTCCCTATATCTATCACCACTTATGCAGTGAAGCCTATATAGGGTCCGGGCCAGCGAGGGTACCCAGCACCCTCAGCCAGGGTTTTGGGCTCACCTTAGGGCTACCCAGCCCTTGGTGGCTGACTTTTCAGATAAACCAGTGGAGGAATTGCACCCTCCTGCAGAAAGAGGCAATTGGGAATTTGGATAGGAAGCTCAAGACAGCACAAGATGTTTAAGATAGGAATGTGAGATTCCTGTAAAAATTAGAACCTTATAGTCCTGATCTTAAATACTTACCCCATACCCTCTTCATATAAAATGAGACATTAAATAACCTGCTGTATTCACCTAGTGAATTAGTGGTAATACTCAGAAACTCAGATTGCTAGTCTCCTGGTCTAGCCCACAGACAGCACTTCCATTTAATTAGTCAAATTGATTGAAAACTTAATTACACATAATCCCACACAAAAGGGAGTTATGATAATCACACACGCAAAGCTTCAGGGATGTGAAGGAGAGGAGGGCCACGTTTTTGATAGCCTGAAGACTGGGGGGACTGATTCTCATCGTAGCCACATTCTGTTCATGGGGGAAACACTTTATAAAGAAATGTAGGGTTTCTGGCTGTAATATCTTGTAGGGTGGAATTTAAAACAGAAGATAGGCTTTCAGGTAGAAGTGGGGGTGTTGGAAAGCACCTTCTAGAAATCTACCTTCCCCTGAGCTCAGAGAGAATCTGCTAGAGACCTGGATATAGAAATCTAGCTTGGAAATTCACAGGCAAAGATTCAGGGCTCTCTCAGATGCCCTTAGGAAATTCACAGATATCCCTGGGGTCTCTGATGTTCTTAGGGTTCATTCACATGTTCACTGTGTTGTATATTGGGAGACAGTTTGAAATACCTTATAACTCAGAAAAATAATTCTCTTAGGGAAACAGGTCAAGACACAAATTCAAGAATTGGCATTCCCCATGCCAAATGGGGAATAAAAGGTAGAAGAGGATAATATGAAATAAAATAAAACTCTGCCTTGTCTCTCTTTTCCTTCCTTCCTTCCTTCCTTCCTTCCTTCCTTCCTTCCTTCCTCCCTCCCTCCCTCCCTCCCTCCCTCCCTCCGTCCTTTCCTTCCTATTCTTCCCCCTGGAGATTGAACTCAGGGGTATTCCCAAGATATACCCCCAGCATTTTTA
This sequence comes from Glis glis, assembly GCA_004027185.1. Classification (NCBI taxonomy): domain Eukaryota; kingdom Metazoa; phylum Chordata; class Mammalia; order Rodentia; family Gliridae; genus Glis; species Glis glis. The sequence goes on from PVJS01005778.1 coordinate 33,137, forward strand.
ACTTTTTATTCTGAAACAGGGTTTTGCTAAGTTGCTGAGGACCTGCGAGCCTCCTGTCTCAGCCTCCCAATTACTGGGGTTATAGGAATGGGCCACCACGTGTTTCTCCTGTTCTTTAACACAAACACAGGCATGTACCAACAAAGAAGCAAAACCCCACAGCATGAGGAGGAAGTGGAAAGAGTCCTTGCCTTCGCAATGCTCATATCCTCTATTAATGACTTCATTTCCAAAAGTCTTTCAAATAGAATTTTTACTCCTGAATAACCATTGGTTATGTTTCTTTCAATGTTTCTGCAAGTCTAAATTTATATCATACAATCTTCATATTTGGTAGTTCTGACTAGAGAATGCAAAAATAACTAGTTGAAAAGTTGGATCAACATAATGAATTCATGCTTTTAGTAAGAGGTATGTCCCTAGTCAAACCAAACACACACACCACACACATAGCAGAAGAGAAGCCATGGCTGGTCACACTCATGTGTTTCTTTTTTGTTTCTATAAACTGAATTTAGTAAAATACATTTATTTAAGCTTAAGCTGTTAACCAGGAAAAAAAAAACTAATCTTAAAAAAAAAAGATTGTGGGTAGGATTAGTCTTTTATTATTGACTTGTCTCATTCTAAAGATAAAGAAAAATAATTAGAAGTTATAATTTCCCTAAAGTTAAATACAAATTTGATTAATAAAGATTTAAGTAAAAAGTAAATATAACTTTCCATTCTCCACAATCTACATCTCATCAAATTCACAGCAGACATAACTGAATATATCAAAGATTTTTAATTGGATTAGCCATTGATATAATCTCTTGAGTACATTCATTTGTCAGATGAAGGCTTTGTCTGTCAACTCAAAGGAAAATATTACCCTAGAAAATGTTAGGTTGGGAAGCATTTTGAAACCTTTCTTTATTCACACGGAGGCAGCCTATTTAGGACAGGAAGCAAAGAGCATTTGCAGGCAGAAAAGATCTGTATCCTTCTCTCTCTTGGGATGAAGGGAAAAGGAAGGGGAAAATATTGTCATTTATTTATCTCCATGGACATTTGTCATGCCAAGAAGACACACATTCTCTTTAAAATCCATGGAGTCTGTTTCGTAAGTGTGTAATGGGTCTGTTGATGGTGGCTTGTTTGCAGCTACTTTAATTTTCCTCTTTGGCTAGAGATTCTAAAATATATGCAAAGCTCCTGTCCAAGGCTGACATTAAATCTGGCAATTTGGGATGGCTCTTCAAGATACATATTTTTTTCACTAGAGAGAAATGGGAATGTGGTCTTTTGAACTGTTGAGTAGGACCCTAAGTGTAAAGGTCTAAATTATTTTTCTTTGAAGGATGCATTCTGCTATTAGTGTGGACCATGCCCCTTAGTTCCTCAACTATAGATGGAGACTTATCTCTGTGGGGAGTCTTTTCAATATAACACCAGTCTTACCATAACAAAAGCCCTCCCACCTCTCAGAACCCTGTATTAATTTTCCATTACTGCATAATAAATGACCTCAGACTCAGTGACTTAACATGGTGCCTGACAGTTTCTGTGGGTTAGAAATCCACAGAGCATTGCTGGGGTCTTTGCTCAGGGTCCCACAAGTCTGAAATTAAGATGTTGGCAGACCACCATGTTCTCATCTGGATTTTGAGGCCCTTTTCTGAGCTCATTAAAGTCACTGGCAGAATCCAGTTCCTTGAGGTTGGAGGACTGAGGTCCCTGTTTCCATGTTGGCTGTCAGCTGCTGGAGGCTGCCCATTGGTCATAGCCATGTGGGACTCTTAGGACGCAGCCTCTTACTTTAAACCCATCAGAGGAATCTTTCAATGGGCTACGATGGAGTCAAATAATGTGACTCAGTCACAGGAGGGATATCCAGTCATATTCACAGGACCCTGGCACTCAAGTAGAAGAGTTACACAGGTGCACATACCAGGTGGCAGGGCCCTGGGGATTCCGCCTATTGCAGCCATGTGCCCTCTCAGAGAAGTGGTGGAGACGAGCTCAGACCTGGCCCCAACTCCCCTGGGCTCATTCTCCCTCGACGATCTCATCCTTGTGCAATTGTAAACTATCATCTACCTGTCAGTAACTTGCATGTTTACACTTTGAGCTTCTCTCAGAATCTACCAATCTCTATTGCCCCTGCCTGATGGCCATGTTCACCTGTGATCAACACCAGCAACACGAGTTCAACATATGTCAAAGGCCATTCTTTAGGTATCTACCTCGACCTGTTTCTCATCGCAGGCATCTCCTAGAAGTGTGAGTGCTACCCTTGTTTCTCTTTCCTCAAGCTTCCTACTTAACTGTCAGTGACTGTCCCGCAGCACATCTGAGGGGAAAAGAATGATGCAGACCCAGAGCAGATTTGAGAGGGGCAGGCCAGGGGACCTTGCTCTATGGTTAAGGCCCTGACGCACACTGGTCCACAGCTTTTGTTCATTTTTGAGGGGGGAGGTTGAGGAATGGATGCTCCTGCATATGTGCAGCGCTTGAGAGGTAAAATTTAACTAGTATACGTGCAGCGAGGGCTAGGGATAAATGTTTAACTTGGTTGGCCACAGTACAATTGTAGAGAATAAAATCACAGAGGATGTGCAGAGGGTCCTTGAGATAATGTTTGACAAGTGGGATATTTGGGAGTTGGCGCCTGCAAGAGACCCAGGAACATTTGCCTTGGAGGAGCGGGCTGCTTCCAGCCAGCTCATCAGCCTGACCATGGCTTTCCATGACCCTTAGACCTTTCCTAGGCAAACATGAACCTGCTTCTGGAAGTCGCATTCTCCATTCACTTAACAAGTTCCCAGGTTCTGCTAATTTTGCATCACAAACACTCCTTCCAAATCTCCTCTCCTCTTCAATCTTCCTGCTGTTGTCCAAGGTCAGCCCTCACCATTTTCCTACAGTTTTTGCTATCACTCAGTCTTCTAGATTCTAGTCTCTACAATACAAACATTCCCCTAGTGGGTAGATAAGACCATGTAACACTCTTACTTATACCCTTCAATGGCTTCACAATCCTAAATGATTATGCGCGCGTGTTTTTTTTATAAGACCTGAAGGCCTTCAAAGACCTGGACTCTGCATTCAGTATCAGTCCTACTTTCCATTCTCTGTGTATCGCAGGTGGGCTGGGAAAAAAAGTACTTTACACATTCTGCTTTGAACAAACCATGGCATAAGGTCTTCAATTATCAACTTTATAGGTACTTGCAATAAATATTTGCAAATATTTATTGGTTTTGAACATGAAGTTTTCATCACTTAAAAGAATAAAGCCATTTATGAAAAGGTGATTTAACAATGAATTGTTTTATTCTAGAAAATATATTCTTTTTGTGTGTGTATGTGTGTGTTGTGTGTGTGTGTATGCAGTACTGAGAATTGAACCCAGGGACATTCTACCTCTGAACTATATCCCTAACCCTATATTATTATTATTATTATTATTATTATTATTACTATTTTATTTTGAAACAGGATCTCACTAAGTTGCTGAGGACTCCACTAAGTTGCTAAGGTTGCTCTGGATGCTGTGATCCTCCTGTCTCACCTCCCAAGTACTGGGATTACAGGCATGTGACACCATGCCCAGCAAGAAAATTTATTCTTAATCCAGTTGGCCTTTGAAACAATATCTGGTAAGGGGGAATAAAATATTTTATTCATTATTGGGGAAAATGAGCATTTAAAATGCATTGGGATACTACTATGAATATTTATAAATTTTTATTTTCCCCAAATAACTGTAGCTATGGCACAAATGAATTATTACCATTTCATATCTATGTCATGAATGCTAATAAAATATTTACTCATAAAAGCATATGCTCCCATGCATATTTTCTCTTTTACAATAAACCTTTGAGTTTGAGATTTTACCCTTTTTGTAAAGATCAAGATAATGAGAGTCATAGTTTTAAGTAATCTGCTGGAGTGGTTCAACTAGGAAAGATTAGAACTTGTACTTAATTCCAGACTTCCCATTTGATGTCTGTGGCCTTACTAGTTCTCACACATGTCAATTCTCATATATCTTATGGAAACTTTTAATCATTTGGCAATATCTGTTCAGCTCAAACCTTTGCCCAGATAATAATCAGCCCATCTGTGGTAAAGCATGCCCTGGCTATGAGTTGTCCCTGTGGTCTGCAATGGCTGCTGTTTCCACTCCAGGACTCCTGCATCCTCGTATTCCCACACTCTCAGCTCAGCTCTTCACCCTTAGCTTAGACTCACAGCCTTTTTAGCAACACTCTGGTATCGGTTTCTGGATGATGCCAAAGTCTCCTATTCCAGTCCATGAGAGCAGAGCCATCCTGTGTACATATCAGGGGAGACAGTCAGAATGTAGAATCTATGATAACCTCATAGGAACACAGAATAAAGAAAAGTTGATTTTGAAATCAGAGTTTCTGACATGATTTCCTATTCATTTCAATTACACACACACACACACACACACTCCATGAACATTCTCTACCGCTTGAACAAAAAAAGATAAGCACAAGAGCAGGACCATTGTATAAAAATATAAATTCCACAAGTGCAGGAAAATTTGTTTATTTTATCTGTTTGCAGTATCCCGATAGCCAAAACCATTGCTGGGCACATTGCAAGTACTCAGTGCGTATTTGTTGGAAAAACACATAAAACCAGTGTGACTCCCAATGGGTGTGGTCAGTCCCAATTTCCACCCCAGTTATGCCAGACAAACTGGCAAAATTAATTTAACAACAGTGGCACATGCTTTACAAAAACCCTCCTTGTTGTCTATTATTGTTGTTGTTCACCCTTATAGGAAATGCGATATGAAAAAAAAAGAGTGAATATTGAATATTACCCTCAGATGATGTAACTGAGATGCCAAGTTCATATGTCTGGGAAATAAAGAAAAACATCTAAATAAATGTGGGAACAGGATTCAAAAGACCATAGCATAAAAATAATACATATGGGTATACATAAAAGTATAGCTACAGGAATGCAGTATCGTTTACATTACACCAGCAAATCTGGTTTCTATCTCATTGGATTGCCCTGGAATGAGAGAGAGAGAGAGAGAGAGAGAGAGAGAGAGAGAGAGACTACTTCCTTTATTCAGAACTAACCTAAATTTTATTGGCTTCACAAAAAAGCTGAGCCCTTAACCAACCATAGCCCCCTGAGCTTTCGGTCCTATGTTGAAAGAAATTCGCTCGTTCACAGCCTGATTCCCTGCCTTCACCCCCTGGCCTGCATCTCCTTCAAGGGAAGGGCTCCTTTTGAAGTCAGTTGCCGCAGCCTGGTGCTCCTGTGTGACTCTCATTACCATTAAGGAGGGTTTACAGATGACTGGGCTGGCCCTGGGTCATGCAGGCTAGTCAGGTGTGGAATCAGGATGTCATCTTAGAGGTCTCCTCCCTTGCAAAGCTTTTAACCAGTTCCATTCCGTGGGAAGTCTAACTTTTCATGTGCAAACTTAAGCAGAAAATAAACTTGACAAAACTTTAAGTGACAATCAAATGGCATCTGGGAAAACATCTGCAAACCACTAATTGCAGTGGACACCGTTGTAGACAAGAGAAACTGTAGATGAAGCAGAGCTTAAGAAACTGTAGATGAGGCCCTGCTTAAGGTTGCTATTGTAGATCATCTGTCAAGATTAAAAAAAAAGCACAAAGAATACTACTGCTATGAAAAATAACATTTACCAAAAGAGGTCTGTATAAATATAGGTGGCATGCATACAGTCTGAAACACATTTACTGCAGGCTAAAAATATGCAAAAAGTACATATCTTGTACTCCCTTTTTCTGCTCTGTAGCGCTATTAATGAGGGTTTGTGCCTCTCAGCCTTTAGAATCCAGCTTATTGGTTATGGATTATCATTCACATGACTCGACCATACTAACTCAAGCTTCGAGGAAAATCTTATTTCTGGAAAACAAATCCTATCATGTAATAGATTAAAAGATAACCACAAAGACGACCATGGTTAATTGGTAAAACTACACTCTCAATTCAAAATCATTATAAAACCAAAGGAAATCAGAGGCCATGGGAAATTTTGTTGAAAATTATTTTCAGTTTGGAAAAAGAATGTCACAATAAACCCAGTACATTGAACGATCCAGATTAAAGTAAGAACTAAAAGTAACGGAATATTTCCTGATTTTGTTCTCAGATTCTACTGAAACTCATAATGATTGTAGTGAATAATTAGCCTTTGTGCTTCCCCACAGTTCTGCAGGTGAAATTTATAGTTACAACATACAGACTTTTCAAAGAAAGGAATGTTTATTTGACCTACCTGTAAGTCTTGAAATATGTATTTAGCACAGCTGTTCTTTTGTGTTAAACTCATCACAAAACGCAGCTTTAATGTAACCCACCATTGATCTGCAGTAAGTGGAAACAAAAATCTTTCCTTAATTAGTACCATCCAATCACTTTTTTACATTTCTACAGAACACACACTGTGAACTGTTTAATGGACTATTATTTAGAAAGTGGCAAAGAGCACACCAAAAAAAAAAAAAAGACATAGTGAAAATAAAAACTCGCCGTGTCAATGAAAAATAGGTTGTGAAATAATGGGAAATAAGATGTTTCGTTAAGATGCGCTTCCCCAGCATTTTGCGGTAGAGATGAACGGTGCCCCAATTACTGCCAACAATGGAGACAGGGAGAGAGAGAGAGAGATTCATTACCTTCAACACCTTTAACTGTCTACCAGTGAATTCGCTTATCTTCCTTTTTCTACGGAACCTGCACGGAGGGGGGAGGAATAAACAAAGAACCAAGTGCAGCAAATGTGTCACAAATTACCACAAACACACAGTGACTTGATGCACTTTACGTTTCTCTCCTCATTAACTGTGTCTTGCGCAGAATGAGCGACCGGGTCCAAACATAATCAAGTCCCACAGATAACAATTGACATGACGGCTAGGGCGGTCGCCACCTCCTAGCTACCGGGAAATAAATTCAGAAATAAAATGAGTTAAAATAAAATTCACTCTGCTCTCTTTTCGGCGCTCAGATAATTTGGGGACCATCAAGGCCCGCAGAAACAATCCATCTTTCTGTGAAAAAGGAGGCCCTGGGCCACCATGGCCAGTAAGGCATGCCTCTAGTACCATCAAGACTGAGGATAATTACACAGTGAAAAGCCCATCAAAGTGTCTTACACTGCCTTTTTTTTTTCCCCCCTGAGGTCTTTATCCATAGTGCTACCTGGACAATATTAACAGAGAAGTCCTGTTAGGGAGTCCCTGGGAGGAGGGATGGAAAAACAAAACAAAACAAAACAAAACAAAACAAAAAACTCACTCAGATTGGTGTCATTGACCTGTAATTTCCAGAGCATATTGCAATTTGAAAACAGTAAGAAAAATCACAAAAAAAAAATCTTTCTTCTTGTGGTTCTATTTTATTTTAGTACAAGAAAAAAATGGTTCCGAGAGTTTTTGAGAGGAGATGTTGCATGCATACTCTTGTAGGCCTGCCTTTATCGAAGCAGAGATTTCTCAGGAAAGCTGTGGAAGGGGTGTCAAATTTGAGAGGTGTGTGTGTGTGCTAGGACACTTTATTTGGCTCTGAGAAGGAAGGGCTTGGGGAGGATCCTGTCCCTCTAAGTCGTTGGAAGTTTGTTGCTTAGGAATGCCAGGTAAGAAAACCTTTTCCTTTTTGGGCAGTGAAAACTAAAGCAAGTCAGGAAATAAATAGGTTTCAGACTAAACACAACCTTGGCACCGAATGACTCCGATTCTTCTTGTGTTCAATGCGAAGTTTCAGTGTCCCTGCTTTTACTCTATGTTGGTGTCACTCAGACGGGTTGATAAGCCCTACGCTGCAGGAACTTCTGAAGCAAAATGCCAAATCTTGCCTCCTGCTCCTACTCTGTCTTCACACTGGTACAGTTGCTCTTCTTGGTTTTCATTCACCAACTTGTGGCCTCCATCTAAGAGGGAGTTTTACAAGTGAAACTGTGTTTCTGTTACTATGTCAACAACGGAAACCTCTTTGAGCAAAAGCCACATCTTGTAGAGCATATGATGAACGTGTACGAGTTGTAGCCTCTACAACAGGCTAGCATCCCATCAGCTCCTTTATTTGGAGGGTCTGATATTTTGGTGCAGGGGCGAGAGGTGGCATGGGAGCGGAAGAATGTAAGGACAAAATGAGGTCAGCATCAATGTCAATAGCGGGGGGACTTCTCAAACATGAGGACTACCCAAGTCACTTGGCCAGCTCAGGAAGCATGGGAAGGCCCGGAGTGTGGCAGGTGGAAGGAGGTGAGGAGCCCTGGGAATCCCCAGGTGCTGATACTTCCAAAGTGTGAGAACCACAGCAGAACTCACACCCCACTTCTAGGTGGGATAAGGAACAACATGTCAGTCTGGTGTCAAAAGGCAAAATGACAACAAACTTAATTTTAGATCCAGTTGGGTTGTGTGTATGATTCCTGAGTTGGGCCGTGCCTCAGTCTGTAAAATAGAGTGAATGTTTTCACAGGGCGATAGTGGAAAAGTGGGTTTTGTAAGGTGGGAACAAGGAAACAGAAGAACAGGGAAAAAGATATTAGTCAAAATTGGGTTACTTCCGGTTACTTTTTTTTTGTAAAGGTTTTAAGCAGAAGAGACGTTCTTATGCTGACTTAGACTGGAATCTCCTTTTATTCCAGGAAAAGTCTGGTCTGTTTGGGGATCTATCTGCTTCTTTAAAGTTTCAGTGTGATGATGGGGTTTTTAGCATGAGTGACTCCAGTTTGGTTTGGTCTGATCCGTTGGGGTCAAGTGCAGAGCTCAAAAGGATGGTTTCCCCATCACTTTTTAAATTTTTTTTCAGTACTGGGGAATTGAACCCAGGGGCATTCTACCTCTGAGCTACACCCCCAGCCCTATTTTTTATTCTTTATTTTGAAACAGGGTCTCAGTAAGTTGCGGAGGGCCTCACTAAGTAGCTGAGGCTGGCCGCGAACCCGGATCCTCCTGTCTCAGTCTCCCAAGTACTGGGATTACAACAAGCGTGTGCCACTATGTCTGGTTTTTTTTTTCTTTTTAATGTCAGGAAGAATATTAGATTCGTTTTGGGGAATAAAACAAACAAGTTACTTAATAAAATCATAATTACTTGGAATGAGATTTCAATTTGATACACTTTATAATGTGGTATGTTGAATAATATTGTATTTCCACAAGTATTTTGCATTAAAATTCTCTTTCTCCAAGTCTAGGGTTTAGTCAAATTATTAAACCACAATATCACCAAATACTACTTATGATAGGTCTACAGGGCTCTGATAGGGATCTTACAAGATTAGTACATTTCCTGCTGTGGGAAACATAATGTTTGAATTAGCATCTAATAGATCTAAACAGATATTACATTAAAAATCTATGTGTAGATAAACATGTTTGCATAAATTTAAACTAATTTTCTTCCTGCAAGAATTCTCTGGGACTTAGCATTTCTAATGTGCTAAGTAAGTTTGAGAGAGGAGAATGTTTCCCAAGTTTATTTGATTGTACAAAACTTTATTCAAGGAACATGTATTAAATGCTGCGTCAAGCAGCTGGGCATGGTGGTGCATGCCTGTGATCACGGTACTTGGGAGGCTGAGACAGGAGGATACTGAGTTCAAGGCCAGCCTCAACAACTTAGTGAGGCCCTCTGCAACTTAGTGAGACCTTGTTTCAAAATACTAATACTAATACTAATACTAATACTAATAATAATGATGATAGGGCTGGGATGTAGCTCAGAGGTAGAGTGCCCCTTGGTTAAATCCCCAGTATCACACACACACAAACACACACACACACACACACACACACACACACACACACCACAAACAAAAGGGACTTAACTGAAGGCTCTTTGGAAGACAGTTACCCAAATCCTAAGAATACTAATAATATATCATAAAAAATAATTTTTTTCTATTTTTTGTTTTGTTTTGTTTTGTTTTGCAGTACCGGGGATTGAACCCAGAGGCATTCTACCTCCAATCTACACTCCCAGCCCTATTTTTTATTCTTTATTTTGAAACAGTGTCTCACTAAGTTGCAGAGGGCCTCACTAAGTAGCTGAGGCTGGCTGCAAACCCAGATGCTCCTGTCTCAGCCTCCCAAATACTAGGATTATAAGCGTGCGCCACCATGCCCGGCTAATTTTCTTCTATTTGAAAGCAGACAAGTTTTCATTTTCTTCTTAGTCTCAGTCTTTAAATAGGGAAGTCTAAGTAACTGAAGAAAGAAAAAGGTAGCCTTTGCAAAGGACTTTATGAATGTGATAGGGTGAGCTGTTATTTAAATTGCCCGGCATTAATCATCCTGAAACTTAAGAACATTTCTCATGATGACCACCGTGGATACTATACCAAACGTGCTTTAAAAAAATTACTGCTAGACTCTTAAAAAATGAGAGAAAGGAAAGTTAGATGAGAAAACTGGTGAAATTTCCTGTTTTATTGCTCATCACAGGGATCTGAAATGGAATATGAGTCATATCGATGGTCAATACATCTTGCTGGGTCTGCGATGGCTGAGCTGATAGCAAGTATGGACAAGTTTGGCAGCTCTTTTGTTTATCCCAACATACAGTTTATCACAGGTATCTAAGATATAAGCCTTATAGCATCCACTGCAAACAGGTTAGCTCAGAGAAACCAGATGCAAAAAACTGGCAGAGGGAAGGTTAGAGCAAGACTCTTCGTACTTGTCATGTTAAAACAAGACTCAGTACTTGTCATGAGAGTCCTAAGATCCATGTGCAGTCTAATGACAGAGAATTGCATCTGCTCGGCGTTGTATTTGTTCAAAACAAATCTTTGCTTGCATTTTCAATTATCTGCTGCCCTTATCGGTTAGCCATCTTAAGCTAGAATAAGATCCCCATCGATGGGATCATATCAGATGATAATTGGCTACTTCCTGTTTCCTTTCAGTTACCTGACAGCTCCATATGGGCATGTGGGAAGGATTTAAAATATCCTCATTTTATAGAAAACAAGACTCAGAGTCATAGAAGAAGGTGAAGACGCTGGTCCCATGGTCATTTCTGTGCAGCAGATTTGAAATCATGCCTCTTGGGCTCCTTGTATGTTCCCATTGGCTTTCTATGTTTTCTTCTTTTTTACTTAATTTATTTATTTTTGTGTGTGTGATACTGGGGATTGAACCCAGGGGCTTCCTATCTCCGAGCTACACCCCCAGTTCTATTTTATTTTTTATTTTGACACAGGGTCTCACTAAGTTGCAGAGGGCCTTGCTAAGTTGCTGAGACTGGCCTCGAACCTGCGATCATCCTATCCCAGGGTCCCAAAGTATTGGGATTAGAGCCCTGCACCACCACGCCTGGCTGGATGCATTCTTCTTTCTCACCCTCCTCTGGTTGATCGAAGATGCCATGTTTTGAGCAAAAATGTTTCAGCTGGGAAAAGGCCAACAGAATGACCTGTGGAGACATTTCAAAATTCCACTGGAAAATTGGGGATATTTTAACTTATACCAAATAAAGATGCTTTGAAGAACATTAATGCAGGTCAGAGTTGTCAGATGGCACTAGCCTGTATAATACTGTGAACTTCATAGTATTTCTGCTTGGAATCAGGCACTAGAGGTGAAAAAGAATCAGTTGCCGCCAATCCTATGATATTTTTTATTCAATTAATACGTAGAAATTCTGAATAACTCTGAAATTAAGTGACGCATAGTTGTAAATCCAGTGAGCTAAGCCATGCTGGTTTTCATTATACTTCCATTTAATTTTCTAATTAATCTCAGAAAACATTAATTAATTTTGTCTTTTCCACAGGCAGCCTGGCACCCTTGGGCCTGAAACACCGCAAATATTGCTGGCCTCCAGCAGAAGTAATCAAAATTTCTAATTCATTTGAGCAAGCCAGTGTCTTTTTCCTTACTTCCCTGTCTGATACAGGATGCATACTTTAACATTCCTAATAACCCTTTGGTTTTAGATTTTTCTATGAATGCATGTGTGAAAAAAATGAATAGACATTTCAGACTCACAGAAAAGACAAGATAGGGATGAGGGGAGTAGAGGTGTTGATACAGAGACAGAATTGGACTCTTTGCTGGAGAAGGACTTAGCTACATTCCAGAAGTCCAGAAAGGACTTATCTATGTCTTTTGAGTGAACTCTTGCCCTGACATCAACCCAGATGTCCCCTAGGGATGCCTTCTCTTCTCATCACAATACTTTTATAATGTTAACCCCCAATGAAATATGTATCCAGAGAAAGGGACCCTATTCAAAGCTACAAGCATTAGAATTGCTCGTTCTAAAAGTATGAACACTTTTTTTTGGCTATCTTAAAGCACTTTTTCTGCCAAAAATAAATAAATAATGGAGTAAAGTTGATTTTGTTATGCCATGGCGCCCACTTTGGAAGCAAGGAGAGATGGGTGTGGGAGGTAACAACCACAGTGCGGTGGGAGGTGACTTATGAAAGAGTTAAAGAGGCACCCTCCCAAATATGCCAAGTTGTTGTGTTTCTTATTTCAAGCTACAACCACTTGAGGAACTGTGACTTCAGAAAGGGGTGTTTGACCTGACTTTTTGTGATATGCAGCAAGCCATAAAGATTCTTTGGGGAGAAATGTCCTTCACATGCTGAGGCTAGAAAATAGCCCTGGTTACCAGCGACTGGGAGTTGGGGCTGCAGTGGACCTGGTAAAGCAACTCTGAAGTGACCTTTACCTTCTACTGTTTTTTTCACCCTCCCCCATGTATCTCTTAGTAACATCCCTAGAATTCACTACCCTATTACAGATATGCATGCATCCAGTAATTTGTTCACAAACCCATTGTTCTGTGTCTCAAAGCTATTAAAAAAATCATGATTAGGTCATTTTTTCAGACTTCACCCTCTTATGAAGATCCCCATGTAAGTGTTAAATTAATACAACTTTTATGTTTGTCCCTTAATAGCTTTTATGTTAGTAGGGTTCCTAAATCCAGACAAAAGAACTCACATAAGATCTAAGGGGAAACTAGAGGAGACCTCTCTCTCTCTCTCTCTCTTCCATACTTAGGAACAAGATCTATGAGCCGTAATGGAAATATATCATTTAAGGGTAATAATTTATTTCTGCTGAATACAAAGGACATATAAGACTTTCTGTTCATTATACTGCATATGTTGATGAAGTTGTCATACTGTTCTATTTAAGTACAAAACTCCCTTAAAACTTTACTGTGAAATGGATATAAAAAATGTTCTGACTGTATGCCATTTTAAAGAACAAAAATAAAATTGACATTTTTATACTCACATCCAAGATTAGTAAACAAAACACTATCAGTCCTTAGAAGCTTCCTCTATGGCCTTCATCAAGAGTAGCCCCTCTTTTTCATAGACATGACCACAATAAAACCCACATTTTGTGTTAGCGCTTTGCTTTTTCACTCTTGTCAATTCCTATATATGCATCCCCGAACACCATTCTATTTATTTTCGCCTATTTTTGAGCTCTCCATCAATGCAACCACACTATATCATATTCCCTTTTCTCAATGCTGAGCTTATGAAATCCAATCACATTAAAGCCCTGGACAGCAGTAAATTGATTTTTACCACTGCATTTTATTCTGTGAATGTGGTACCATTTACTTGTCCGTCATTACGACTTAAGGCTATCTGGGTCGGTCCCAATATTTACTCTTAGGAACAATGTCGCTATGGACATTATTTTAAATGTCTCATGGTTTGCTTATTCAACCATTTCTCTAAGCTATATACCTAGGATTTGACTTACTGAATTGAAAGGCATACATATGTGTATACATATATGAAGAGACTATATATGTATAATGCCAAACATTTTCCAATGAATGTTGTATTAATTTATTCTGCTGCCAACAGTAGAGGACAGTTTCTGCTGTTCCAGATCTAGTCAATATTCACTATTGGATAATTTTTAAGAAAATATTTGATAATTCAATGAGTACCAAAAGCTATCTCATTTTATATACATTTATATATATATACATATATATAATTTCCATTTTCATGACTACAAATTAATTTGAGCATCTTCTCATATGATTATGACTTTTTCATATATCTTCTGTGAAATGGCTTTTCATAACATTTGTCCTCTTAATAATTGACTTTATTTTACTGATATTTTTAATAGTTCTTTATTCCAAATACTAATCCTTCATCAATTATGGTGTTAAAATATCTTCTGATTTATGGCTTGTTTTTAAAATCTCATCACAGTCTTTTACAAATAAAAATTCTCAATATTAAATTTATCAAATTTTGTTGCAATTTGAGCATTTTCTTTTTTACCTTCGGAGCATAAAGACTCTCCTACATTGTCTTCCTAAAATTTTATATATTTGGGTTGTGCATTAAGACTTTATTCAACCTGGGCTGGATTTTGAGGTGGAGAACATGAGAGATGTTAGAAATTGTCTCCTAACATAATTTAATATGATATTTGTTCTTTTATTAACCATAAATGGAAGTCAAAAGCTATCAAATGTTTTCCATCTGCATTTATAAATGAAAATCCAATTTTTCTTCCAGCAACCTGGACCTAAGAAGGGTATGACTACCAAGAGTTCACATTCTTAGCAATGAGGGTTAGAATCAGACTACCAGTATGTCACCCAGAGCTGCAGAAGTGAGGGGTAAGAGTGGAGGACATTCAGAACAGAAAGTATACGGGAAGACAATTATTAGCTGTGACTCCAAGACTACTGCAATGGTGGTGGGTATAGTCCCTCTTAATAGCCTCCTCTTCTAAATTCTGCTAAGAAGAGAAGTCCTCAGGGACCATAGAGGAGCTCTTTCTAAACATACAAAGTGGACTTTTTCCACATATCCTGAAGGTTGAGGGGGAGACAGCACTACTTGGATATCCCTGCAGAAGGGAGTTACCAAGAGGCATGCAGAGAGCTGGTGACCTCCAAGTGCAGTATTTGGAACCAAGCCACAGTCTCCCTGTGCAGCTAAACCTCAGTCAACAGCTGAGTGAGGTGGAGAGCAGGGCTGGGCCATTTGTGTGCAACACAGTCCTCCTCTGTGGGCAGCCCTGTGCCTGATCGTCCCAGGGGCTGACAGACTTTTCTCAGAGCTGCAGCCTGGTCCAATCCCTCTTCCGCTTAATCCTCCTTCCTTGGTTCTCTCATTCTGAGTCACTGGCTACCTAGGTGTCTTGAGCCTCTTCCTGCCTCTCCTGTCCTTCTCCCCCAGGTCTCTCACACTCATTACCCTCAATAAGACTCTTATACTCTCAACTTTATAGTGCTATCCATTGCCCAAAGGACCTGAACTCATACCTGTTACTATTTCACTGAGTCTGTAGACAAAATGAACTATCTCCCAGTAGATAGGTCCAAACCTATCATAGGTATTTATCCTTTAACAAACTATGGCATGTTTGAAAAAATGATACACATTCATCAAGAGAAAAATAATCATGTTATTTAAGAGCTAATGACCACAAATACATATTGATGGCATGCAAATGCTCCTCAGGTGGCCTCCAATTTCTCAAGCCTTGGGAAAAGATGGGAGTCTGACCCCTGGTTTTCTGTTTTGCATTCATGTTGACGTTCGCTTGCATTTCTGTTATAGCAGCTTCACGAAGATATAAAATCACTGAAAATAATATTGCATGGTCTAATGTGAATCTGTGCAGAGTCCAATAAATGTCAAGTATTGCTGAGCTTCCTCAAAAATTTTAAACCATCTCGTGGTGAACCCAGTCAAACATCTCTTGTTACTAATTCGCATGCATAAGTCTGAGTGCTAGTACTTCAACTTGTACATCAGCGTCTTCGATGTCAGAACATCTTGGGAAAGCTCTCATCCCCCAGTCAGTACATCAATTTCACCAAATTCTCATGGATATGCTGTCCTTTTAAATATTTTGTCAGAGAATCATGCTTCTTTTTGTTCTGTATCCAGGTAGTATGTTAGAAGGTCATTTTGTTCCTCTGATTTCAGTTGCCATCTAAATCTTAACTCCCAAATTAAAATGAGCTCCTTTTTCTGTTCAGGGAGGATGCTTGGAAATTCTGGAAGAGATCTGGAGAACAGCACCTATTCCTTACTGCACTCCTGGAAGAAAGAATTGCAGTTTGAAATGGGATGGGATGTCTTTATGTCTCACGGACCCAAAAAGGGTTATTCATGGGAAATTATCCTCTAGATTCAACATAAAGCTGATATTGTAATTCTCATAAAATAAAGGAAACTGTAGCCTGGAGTGGAGGACTGTTTCCCCCACCTGCCCCCCTCCATCCACCATCCATCCATTTCTCCTCACATGACTCCATCTCCCCTTCCCCAGAGTCTCAACTCTGGTCACTTGCTTGGAAGGTTTAAGCTCAAACCATGTCCTCCAAATTTGAGAAAGTTACAAGATGCAGGCCTGGACTGGAGAGTTCAGGAGTTTAGAGGAAATATCAGCTCTTCTGGAAGTCTGGGGAAGAATGAATTAAGAAAGTGGAGGGAATAAAAGGAATGAAGAGAGAAAGTAGACTTAGAAGCCACAGGAAAGCATACCAGGGAGGCAGAAGACGGCCTCTGTGAGACCATGCTGCAGCCGGGGGAGGATCCTGAGCTATCTGAAATGGGAGGCCTTTGATCTTATGTGGAACATAAACTGGCACTACCAGGACTTCGCAGGATGTTTGATTTTCCATTCTTTCTTTCATTTTCTTGGAATTTCTGGGTTCAGTCTAAGATCCTATAAGGTAAAAATTTCCCATCAATTCCCATCATTTGGGGTCAAGGAAAACTTCATATGTCATAGCACTCTGCTCTGCAACACAGCTGCCCTTTTCCTTAAATTCTATCCTTCACTGCATTCTAATTTGCAAGTGGGGACTGGCATTTACCCCTAATCACCATTGACTAGCTTCTAGTGCAATGAAAACAAAAAGAGGTTTTGAATATGCTCCTTTTCAAGAAAATCCCATGAACGTAACATGGCAATATTAAGAGCATGTATATTTATTTAAGTGGGAGATTTCCAAAGGCTCAGGCAGCTGAATTAATTAAGAGCAGTGGCTTACTTTAGATTTGATGGATCCTTCCATCCCTGCACTTTTGTGGTTGTGTGTGCTTTTTCAAAATATAAATGTGTCACACTGAACCTTGCTATGATATATAATTACAATGCACCAGTAAAAGTATATTAAAATATAAATGCATTTTTCTTAGATACTCGATGCTATTTTTTAAACGTAGAATCAAAGAAATTCCATTCGCCAACTACACACCAAGCACGGCCTTTTGGATCTGAGTGGGTTTTGTATCATATTCAACAAAATCAGTGAGTATATTTAGAGTAAGTATCAGGTTATTTCTTGGGGGAGGGGAGAACGGAAAGGGGTGTTACTAAGAGAAACAGGTATGACTCTCCCTATAAAGTAGATCCTAAAAGAGGGCTTGACAGATTAGTACAGCTTTATAAAACAGCTTTCATAAAATCATCTTTGGGGCTACATGCCCAAACCAAACCTCGTTTTCTAACCTGACTCAATTTGGTCAGGAGACAGCCTGATTATGGTCTGGCCTGTGTAGTGTGCTTTGCTTAATATTTTCCCACATGGAGAAAGAGAGCAAGAATGACTCTCTGTACTGTGTAACAACCAACTCTTGAGAAATGCCGTAGGCATAGAGCCAAAAGAGGTTCCACAGGAGCTATGTGAGAGGCTTAGAGAGAAACGAATCTGCAAGATGAGGGCTGATCCCAGCACAGAACATGAGAGAGAGCTGCCTTCTTGGCCCGCTTTCTCTTCTCTCTCTCCTACATCCTTCCTCATATGTCTAGTTGGTTAATCCACGAAAAGGGCACTTCACCTATCAGATGATTTTTAAGGATATGACATTACTGAAATGATGTCAGTAGAGATTTATTTGAAATTATAATACCATTCAGAACATATAGAGTATGTCAAATACTAGCTTGTCCAAAATGTATAAGACGGACTTAGAGTCTGGGTTTTTTCTTTTCTTTTCTTACAGAATCTTAGTGCTTTCATGAAGTCATGAATATTTAGTTTCAATGTGGGAAATTCACACCATTACATGGAAAATAGATTCCTCTTAGGAGATCCTAGCCCAAGTATTCAAAGGACTTTCAGGCTTTGGAGGTGAAAGAGATATAGTTTTTCTTGCCATTGACATAGTGTAAGTCGCCTGGTTATCTTTTTCTTTCAATCCTACACAGCAAGAGGCATTCTGGCTGTCAAGCGGTGACATTCTATCAGGGCAGCTTTCAGAAAAAAAAAAAAAGTGTTAGGGACTCAGCATGACAACATCAGCCAATGACGTCTTCTCAGGGCTCCGATCTCCCTTCTTAAAAAATTTTTAAGAAATAATAGAGTAAAATTCTTTTTTCTTGCAATTAAAGATGACCTCATTCCTATCTTTCTTTGACATGTTTCATCCAAGAATGACAGCTAGATACATTAAAGTCTACCGCAGTACGTTGGAATGGGAATGAGGGAGTTTTAATTCATTTTTGTCTCTACAATCCTGTGCTAAATGAATCTGAGTACATCATGTGGTCTTTCTGTGTCTGAGCTTCCATAGCAGTGACATGAGGGTAGCAGCATTCATTCTACTCTCATTTTGGGAGCAGAAAGTGAGGAAATGTTCACAGTATTTATGGGCATCTGAGTGATTGCAAATGTGTGTACAAATGAATGTGTGTGTGTGTGTGTGTGTGTGCGCGTGCACGTGTGAGTGTGATTGTGTGTTTTGTGGGCAGCAAGGACATTAGAGTGGTACGTAAACCTTATGTCAGTATGCAATAAATTATATTATGATTTTTACTGTATTCTAAGGTGGTTTATAGAGAGTTAATGCCATTAAATATGGATGGTATGTTTTCTGAATTTAGGCTAAATCAGGGAGCTTTTACTCAGAATGTTTGTGTTTGACAGTCTCAGAGCAACTGGGCAGTAAAACTTTATTCATTGATGCTACATTTTGTGGATACTTAAGGAGGCCCTTGCATTTTGGGAACTACAATTTATATATTTTCAATTGTAGAATTTTACGGCAGGATCTTAATGACCTCCCCTGCCATTATTTTTTGTGTAGTGAAAGAGGCATCCTGAGGTTTGGTGATTCAGCTGAGCACGTGGTGTCAGAGGCCGGGACTGTGACACAACAATGTTGGTGACAATGTTTTCAGGAAAGCCTACCTCAAGTTTATTTCATCACTTTGTAATTACCCACCTTATCCTCATCAGACATGGCCAACCACTACTATCTCAACCCCTTTGGGTCCTGGCCTTGTATCTCCCCAACCTTCCCCATTAATTGTCCCCATTAAGCTCTCTGTGTCCTTAAACTTACATATATATCCGATTCTTCATTTTTCCCCCTCAAATTTCTCAGTAGAATTTATAGATGCTAGAGGTGGACTATTCTCAAAAGTGATATGTTTCATGTAGACATAATTCCATCTAAAACAATATAAGTCATTGAAGTAGGCTGAGAGTGCTGGTCACTCTGAGAAACCCTAGGGTGTCAGGAGTCTCATCACTAATAACAGGATGCATCAGAAGTTTAAGAGAATGCATAAATATGAGAGGAAAACCCAGGAGTAGAATTCTAGGAATAACCGTAGAAGCCATCATCAAGTCTTGGTTCCTCAGGAGTATCATGTGGTTAATTCTGGTTTGATACAATTTCTTTCATTAGGGGTCTGAATAAGAATTTGAAAATTCCAAACATACGTTTATTAGTTTTCTGGAGCTGAATAACAAGTACCATAAATTTGGTGTCCTAAATAGCAAAATGTATTGTCTCACAGTTTTGGAGTCTTAACAAATTTATCTTCTCACATTTGGAAAAACTGGATATCCATATGCAGAAAAACAAAATCGAACAGTTATCTCATACCACATATAATAATCAACTCCAAATGAGTTGAAGATACATGTAAGACTTGAAACTACCCAAGTACTAGAAGAAAACATAAAGGAAAAACTACCCAACATTGATCTGGTAATGAATTGTTTTTAGATTAGGCATCAAAGCCACAGGCAACAAAAGCAGAAATAGACAAATGAGATGACATCAAGCGATAAAATTCCTGTAAAAGGAAATTATTAACAGAATAAAGAGACAATCTACTAATTGAAAGAAAATATTTCTAAGTCACATATATGATAAAAAGTCAATATCCAAAAGACAAAAGGAATGCACAGAACTCTATAGAAAGTAAGTAATTTGATTAAATAACGAGCTGTTAAATCATTAGAACCTACTTATTAGACTATCAGTTTCTTATATTTTTGGATCCTATCAATTTTCCTTTCATTTGGGCTATGCCAGCTATACATTAAACATGAAATATGTCATATTTTATTAATATGCTTAGATTTATTTAGTTCTAAGACCATTTTTAGGGATACCTTCTCACTAGATAGCCAAAAAATGAATGTATTTCTTGATAATAATACATCAGTGGTTAATTCTTTCTTTCAGAGTTGAGGTTTGAGGATATCATCTCAAACCCAATGTTTCTAAACCTTATTAAATGCAATTATATCTTTGGTGGATAGTCTAGTGTTATTAACAAAAAGTTTTAAAGTCTACGTATTGCTTTCAGGGGTGGACCTCAGTTATGTGTTAAATCTGGACCAGATGTTTCTGGGAAACACCTTCTCTTCACCCAAGACAAGATTAGATTATTCAGGAATGTGTAAGAGTTTTTCAGACCTGATTTTTATTCTGGGAGAATAGAGCATAATTAAAATATAAAGAATATTCAAGTGGTAGGGAAAACTCAGGCAGCATAAAGATCCAGTGAGATAAAGGAAGGATGCTTCTTATACCTGGTGAATATCCATCCTGCAGCAGAATTGTCTGCGCCTTAGGCGGGGATGCAAGAAACTTGGGTAGCTTCAGTCTTCTAGAAACATACTGTTTCCTTCATTATAAAACTGCCTTAGTAGGTACTTTTCCTATGAAAGGAACTTTATTGTCAACATCTTCCCATTTCTTTTTTTTTTTTTTGGAGGTACTGGAGATTGAACCCAGGAGCATTCTACCTTTGGGATACACCCCCAGCCCTATTTTTTATTCTTTATTTTGAAACAGGGTCTCACTAAGTTGCAGAGGGCCTCACTAAGTAGCTGAGGCTGGCCTTGAACCTGCGATCCTCCTGTCTCAGCCTCCCAAGTACTAGGATTACAAGCGTGCACAACCACACCTGGCTAACATCTTCCCATTTCTAATATTAGTAGCAATGTTGGACCCTCGACCTAGCCATTTTACTTCTAAATATTAAAATAATCATCTTAGAGCCTTGCACCGCGGTGACACATGCCTGTAATCTCAGTACGTGATAGGCTGACAGGAAGATAGTAGATTTCAGGTCAGCCCATGGTAATGTAGTAAGACTCTGTTTCAAAATTAAAAAAAAAAATAGGGCTGGGAGTGTAGCTCAGGAGTAGAACTCCCTGAGTTCAATCCTCAGTAACACACACACACACACACACACACACACACACACACTCATCTTCATCCTTGGTATTGTTTACAAAGTAAATCATCATCATCAATTAATTTAATAAAAGGGCCCCATTCAATGATGGTCTTAAAATTTTAATGAATTAATTAAATTAAAGGGCCAAATTGGGCCTTGTTAATTATGTGATGGCATCTATAAAGGATGGGGTGGTTCTTGTGCTGAGCCTACCATACCTGATTATACATTAAGAACTAAAACAATAAACAGTATCATCCCAATAAAGTTTTACCCAAATGAGAAATTCACTGATGAACATTTACCTTTGGATTGTCCCTTTCTCCCTTTTCCTTCCTCCACAGTAAATGCCTAATGACTCTTATGTCGAAAAGTCCTAAAAACAAGGAAATCAATAGACATAAAACAAATGAGATGTGTATCATTCAGCCATGGTTCCCTAACACAGAGTCTACAGGAAATGCAAGCAGGTGCTCCGTGACCCCCAGCCTCCTTTGTACCCCTGCACTTATACAATATCAGCACATTGTCTCAGAACACACTGGGCCCCAGAACTCCAGCTAATGATCTGAGAATATGGCTGCAAAAAATTCCATCCCTTGGGCAGTCTCTCTTTTGCTTGAAGTGACGATAAACAAATTTTCTTCCCTCAACCCCAAATCTCACTAAGCTTGGCCTTTAGTGCCAATTTAAAAAAATAAAAAGCAAAACAAAAAAAAAAAAACCCAAGCAAACCTCTGTCCTTAGTCCACATTCCTTTGTCATCTCTGGTGTTTGAATCTCCAATCTTATTTACCATGCTTCAGGGTATCGTGCATTTCACTGTCCTGATTTTCTCCTTTCTTTCTTTCTTTTTTTTTTGCAGTACTGTGGGTTGAACTCAGGGGCATTCTACCTCCGAGCTACACTCCCAGCCCTATTTTTGATTCTTTATTTTGAAACAGGGTCTCACTAAGTTGCGGAGGGCCTCACTAAGTACCTGAGCCTGGCCGTGAACCCAGATCCTCCGGTCTCAGCCTCCCAAGTACTGGGATTACAAGCGTGTGCCACCACACCCGGCTTGATTTTCTCCTTTCTTAATTGTGTTTTTTTCCAAAGTTGATCTCCCTCCCCCTCATAACTGTTGCCCTTTGATTTGTATACTTCTTCCTCTCCACTGCTTTGTTGGAAGGAATGAATCATCATGAAGCTCTTTTCAAAATATAAAGTGGCATGAGTAGGTTGAGAATAATTAAACATCATTCTCAATTTTCTGCCCTCTCCCATCCCCATCCCTTCAGTGCCGAGGACTTTCTCATAGTCTTTCCAACGCCTTATATTTTTCCAGCTTAAATGGGAGGGAAAAAAATGCTCAAGTTCTCAATCTCCTCTCTTCTGGCACGGGGCTCCTGTCTATCTCCTCATGCATTTTTCATCTCCCATTAATATTTATTGAGGATCACAATGCGGTAGGTGCTGTATAGCAAGGAAGACCATACAAAGCCATTCAGCCACTGATGATGCAGAAAATATCTCCTCAGCAGCTCTTGACTTCTGCAAGGCTGCATCTCTCCGGGTACTTAGAATCTACTTTCCAACAGTCATTAAATCTTCAGAGAGGCTTTGCCACCTTCCCTGCAGCTTTATGCTCTCCCCTTGACTATTAGTCACCATTAAATGCTATTTATTTATTCATTCCTTTTGGCCACGAGCAACATTTATGGGTTAAAAATTGAGGTATAAAACCAGAAGAGAATTCTCTCGAAGGTTGCTACAAATAATAGCCCTGCTTCAGAACCTGGGCCCCGGAGAAAATGTAACAGGAGGAATGGTATTGATTTGTGCAGATTCCTTCTTGTTCCATTCCCAAATCAGTAGCATGTGGTTCTCTATCAAAATAGTCTTCTGGTATATCACAATGTCTAAGCGGTCGCATCTGGAAGCTTGTATCACCTAGCTGGGAAAGCCGGCTCTGAAAGCACGGTCGACAACCAAAGAAGGCAGGAAGAGGCACCGCTGTGGCCTCTAGGGTGTTCGCAAATTCTTCTGCATCCTTCCTGGACTCCCTACAGGATGAGGGCTCCTCTTGATTGTCTCCTCAGTACATTCGCAGCTCAGCTACTGACGATGGCTGATCCTTGCAAGTCTCTCAGCTAAGCTTTTGCAAAGCCATGGGGTGGAGGGAAGGAAACGGGAGAAGTCTGGCCCTGTTGACCTAAGATGTATCACTCTGGTTCATCTCTGTGGTCAGTCTAAATCCAATATGCCAGATGCTATTTTCAGGAGACCTCATTAAAACTGTCAGGAAAACTCCCAAGAGGAATAACCAGTGTGTCTCACTAAACAACGCATCCTGGGAGTTTTATTTCTTTCCTTACTACTATTAAAATGCAGATGGATACAAATTTAGAATTTTTTTTTCTCATTTCTACAACCCCAGCTAAATAGTAATTGCACCACGTTTCCTAGCAGTACAGGGTCAGAACAGGTGCGATCCTGCCAAACATGTCGTCTGTGGCCTGATTTGAACTCTTTGTTGCTTGGGTTTCAGGGCAAGAGGTAAAACGAAGCTTCATTATTTGATTTTATTAGAGACAAGGAATAAAGATTCTAAGATTTTAAAAATTTTATTTTTCTCCATTTTATTCTAACGTTGAAAAGGGAAAGAGAATGAATGAAATAAACTCAGAGAAAACTATGGTGGAGGAATATAAAGAGGGACAAATTTGTAGAGTTAATGGCACATACAGATATAAAATATAGGATGGATCAGTAATAGAAGCCAATTTTAAATTGAACTGAGCCTTTTGGAAGGCAATATATTTCTAGACAGTTCTCTGTGAGAAGGTTCTACTAGACCTATGAAGAATGTCTTCCAAATGTCTCTGAGAACCTAGGGATTCTCATAAGACATTTCTTTCTTAACATTTAGATTCTATTACACCTAATCATAAAATGAACAATCTCGGTATCACAATTTGAATCCATTTAGATGATTATCTTGGTGGGAGGAACAAATAGAAAGGATGGGATATGATGGCAAAGGATTGGTTTAATTCTTCCCTACTTTTTAGCAAGCTGGGGTTTTGTTTATATGGGACTTTGATTCCTCTGGGAAAGATCTCAGAAACATGGGAAAATTAATCTAAAGAAGCAGCAGAAACCAACACTGTAAGAAGCTGCGGCATGAATGAACACAGAAAAGCACAGGACATTCTGGGCTCAGAATGCGTCTCAAAACGAATACAAATCTAGACCCTGTTCTAATACTATCAAGGAACATACATAGGCAAATTACAGTCTTGTGTCTGGAAAGCATTTGGGCTCACCACAGTCATTATGGTGAGTCTTAACATAGTTAAAATGAATTAGGACTTTCGATGAAATAATTAAATCTGGCTCCATAGCCTAGTAAAAGTCCTAGAGACAACCTTCTGTGAGAGTCGGTGAAATTAGAGAAAAATTCTGTTGGAAAAGACTCAGTAGAGAAGTAGAGTTAAAATACGAATGCATGAAGGATACAGTTAATTAACTTTCTACTGTGCATATATTTTTCTTTGACGAGCTGACTATATATATTTTTAAATTAATGCTACATGTGTTGATTTTTTTTTCACTTTTTCACCAGAGGTCGAATTGAACTTTTTAGCCAATGGAATTCATTTGGGGAAACTCTGAAATAATAGCCAAGGAGTAGAAATTTAGAAAATATGTTACCTATTGTTTCATTCATTTTAGATTTACAGATACTAAGTTCTTCAATCTCATGATTCTGGGATTCAGATTTGCTACTGAGTCATCACAGTAAATGGAATTGATATGACTCACTCAACATAACATCTTTTAACCCTGCCCAAAGCTATGGTTATTACTACCACTTCTGACTAGCCCCAGCCTCTACTCTTTCTCCAGTGTTCCCCGCGTATTAAGAACTTTGACATTGTGCTCAACTCTGGTCCCTGTGATCTTCAGTTTCAACAACAGTTCAACCAGAGAAGTGTGATTCTTATTTCAATTTTAAGATGAGATGGTGGTTGAATAGCTTATCAGAAATCATACACACACACACAGAGAAAGTGGAAAGCTGGGCTTTGAATCCATGGAGTCTAATTCCCTAGCTCACATCCTAAACCTTCAGGCCCTTTGCAGCGTATTTGTCCATCCCACCTGTGATGTAGGGTTGCAAGTGCAAGCTGGTGCTTTGGAGCAGAGAAAATGTAAGAAGCTTATGTAGGGTCTGAACCCATGATCTTGGCATGATTAGCACAGGGCTAATGAGCTAACCAGAAGAACAGAAGCATATTATCCGGATTCCTCTCATACAACTTGATTTGTGTGTGTGTGTGTGTGTGTGTGTGTGTGTGTGTGTGTGTGTGATACCGGGGATTGAACCCAGGGGCGTTCTACCTCCACGCTACACCCCCGGCCCTATTTTTTATACTTTATTTTGAAACCGGGTCTCATGAAGTCGCAGAGGGCCTCACTAAGGAGAGAGAGAGAGAGAGAGTGAGAGAGAGAGAGAGAGAGAGGGAGAGAGACAGAGAGACAGAGAGACAGAGAGAGACAGAGAGAGACAGAGAGAGAGAGAGCTGAGGCTGGCCGTGAACCTGGATCCTCCGGTCTCCGCCTCCCAAAGTACTGGGATCTGGGATTACAAGTGTGTGCCACCACGCCCGGCTACAACTAGATGTTTTTCTGGGCAAGCTATGAAAATCAAATAGGGAACTCTGTTAACACACACACACACACACACACACACACACACACACACGCACACACATTTAATCATATCAATCCTTTGTCTCATAGATTCCCAAAGTTTGGAATATCGCCCCCGGGGAACACTGGAAGAACCCAGGGGGATGGTAGCAGTCTTGGGTGCAAATGAGGGCATTGAATAAAAATAAGAGGGCAGTGGAAGTGCCCAGGGGGTGCTGAGTAATTTTTTTTTTCCCTGAAAGGCGGCACTAAGCCAATAAGTTTTGGAATCAATGGAGATCGTTCTAAAAGACTTCAATTTAGGTCTATATAAATGTTTGCATTGCATATGCCTGTGTATGTATGTACAGGAACATGTATGTGAGTATGTATAGACCTGAACACCTGCAGTGATCAAGTGGGGCCCTCATCCTGCTGTGCGTTGATGCACACATCTCCATTCCTATCAGCACATGGAAAATATACTGAGTGTGGTCTGCGAATGTACTGTGCAATGACCAAAGCATCACAGATGTTGCGTTTCAATGAGCCCCTAGATTTAAAAATTGTTGTAATTGTCAGGTGCTGTGGCGCCTGCTGTAATCCCAGTATTTGGGAGGCTGAGACAGGAGGATTGCAGGTTCAAGGACAGCCCTAGCAACGTAGCAAGACTCTCACCAACCTAGCAAGACCCTATTTCCAAACAAAAAATAAAAAGGGCTAGGGGTGTAGCTCAGATGTAGAACGCCCTTGGGTTCAATTCCCAGGACCATAAAAAATAACAAATAAAATTGCTATTATCCCTGAATCACTAATGACAGAATGATTGTATATATTCAAATGAGAATTTTATTTTATTTACAATGAAAGCATAGTATAGAGTAGTCCCCCTTTATCTGTTGAAGATATGTCTCAAGACCCCTAGTACTGAATCCTATATATACAGGCTTTTTTTTTTTTTTTTTTTTTTTTTTTTTTTTTTTTTTTTTACTATATGCCCTGCAGCACTGGCGCACAGAACCACAGTTAATCTTCCTTCCATGTTTTATGACCTGGTGCCTCTTTGTGTTTTGGAGCCATTATTAACTAAAACAAAGTTTATTTGAACATAAACACTGTGATACCATTACAACCCATCTACTAAGCTGAATGACTATTAAGCAACTAAGAGTGGGTATCCTACATAGTGTGGATTCGCTGGACACAGGATTGCCTGTGATTTCCTCACACTACTCAGAACAATAAGATACGTAACTTAAAAGTTATGAATTGTTTATTTCTAGAATCTTCCTCCTTTCAATATTTTTGGACCACAGTCAATGGTAAGTGAAATTGTGGAAAATAGAATTGTGAATAAGAAGGGATTACTGTATATTTCATTTCTCATGCAGATGGAGAGGAGCGAGGGGATCTGGAATTCTGGTCTCCTTTCTTCTATATGAGTTTCTTCATAAAGTTTAAGAGATACTACCTCTTGTGAAATGAAAATATAAATAAGGTATTTTCTGGTCCTCATTATGCACGATGACTTTATGTGCATGTTGATCCGATTGAAACATGAGCACAGCAAGGTGTGAGATACAGCTCAGCCTAGATTCTTCCCAGATCTGCATTATTTTTGCCACTGACACTAACAGCAATGGAGACAGCCCTATGTCCAGGAAATAAGACTAAGAGTCATTGGAACTATTCTGTGATCTTCCATGAAAAGCAATTGCTTTATCATCGCCAAGCATTTCCGAATCCAAGTTAGAAAGGGAAGGAAAAAAAATTCAAAAGACGCTTGCCATATTCTTAGTACCATTTGCCTTGACAGGAAAAACAACAGCCTCTTGCCTCCTCAGCTTATTCCTCATCAGTGAACTCTTCCCCAAACAAGACACTCCACATCAGCCATTTGGGATCTCTTCCATCAATGTTGTAAGGAGCTCTTCTGTGCAGTTTGTACTCACTGTAAAATGTACCGAAGCCAAGAGCAAGGAGTTGGTAATCTGGGCGCCCACAGTTGTGATGAGGCATCTTCAGTGTAATCGTCCAAATCAAATATTTGGCTGCGCTTCTTCAGATGCGACATCTCATATTGTCACTGTCGTGCTGGCAGAGGAGCAGAGCTAGCACTGGAAGAAAAGCATCCGGGGAGGTGGGGGCGGGGAAAGACTGCAGGGAGGAGAAGAGGCAGGCGGTGCAGGGCACACCATCTCCCTGCCCACAAGGACCTGACCGCCCTCTGCCCATCTGGGTCACCCATTAAAGCGTTTGCATCGCCTAACACTTGGACAGGGGCCAAACCTCCAGAGAGCTAAGCGAGCATGCAAAAAAAAAAAAAAAAAAAAAAAGCACACCTCTTAGGAGTGAATTTTCTTTTACTCAGCAAAGAATTCAAACAGTAGTCCTCAGGCTTCTAGGATTTTACTATGACATCTTGTTATCCATTTAGTTGCTGTTATACATGATGGCTATGTGCTTTGGAAAAGTATCTGCTCATCGACATAGCAAGTTTACTTGTGTTATTTCATTTGGTTCTTGAGACAGCCCTAGCAGCCAAGAGCACAACTCAGGATCCATCATCACCCTCAGAAAAGATCCCAAAGGTTAATAGCTCACACCAGGAGCTGAGGAGATAGATTCAAAATCTGTGTCCACTCCTCTTCCTAACCTGATGGACTGCTTCTCCATCACAATTGACCACTATCTGAAAAAAGTTTACTGACATTTTAGGAAACATTCACTCTCAAATCAGAAATGTGCCACCCATTATAGGCATGTGGTGGCACATGCCTATAATCCCAGTACTTGGAAGGCTGCAATAGAAGAATCACAGTTTCAAGGCCAGTTTCAGCAATTTAGCCAGACTCTCAGCAACTTAGGGAGACCCTGTTTCAAAATATAAAGGGCTAGACATATAGGTCAGAGGTAGAATGCCCTACGGTTCAATCTTTAGTACCAAAACAAAACAAAACAAAACAGAAAAAGAAATGTGCCACCTGTGAGGCCAAGTTTTAAGACTGGAAACTCTATTATAGCTTTCTTCAAAATTCGCCATGAAATAAGTATTTTTGTTTCTATTATTTTTATCTTTTTAGTCGGGCAGGAAGATTGGTTATGCAAACTAGTTTTTCATTTGCAGTCCTGTGCCACTCCATTATTCTTGTGGTGCTCAGCTTCACTGGACTCCGCTCATTTGGTTCCCCTATAACTGGTGGATTCACCTTGGTGCCTTGGTGCTCATTCTCTGGTACTGGGCTCTGTTTGTTTTGTATTCAGATACCCAGTGACTCATCTAGAAAACCCGGGGCCTCCTCCTAACCTTTAACCCAGAGCTTGTGCTTTTTTTTTTTTTTTTTTAATTGGTG